>CABHPR010149663.1:44825-68680 GCA_902168415.1 Peromyscus melanophrys
ATAGATAGATAGATAGATAGATAGATAGATAGATAGATAGATAGATGTATGTATATATAATGAAAAAAACTATGGTGAATCTAAAAAGCATTAGAAATTTTGAAACAGAAAGAAATGCTTATTTTTGAAAATATTTCTTTGGATGGTCTTGAAAATTCTTTAATAGTTTCTATATTTGTTAACATTATAATAATATATTATTTTAAAAGCTAGATGATATAGATACCTAAAATAAAACTATAATTATAAAGATTACTAAATCAAATACGATTTCTAATTTTTCAAGGTCAGAAGAATCAAGGCAGGCTCAAGCAAGGAATCAAGGATATGTGATGAATTTTATATATGCTTTGTTACTCAGGTAATACTGTCTTCAGGAGCTAGCACTGATTTCATTATGAATTAAAATGCATAATTGATCTATTTATACCACAGTCAAGTTTTGCTTCCATGAAGACATTAAAAGGGGATGTTAATTACAAAGCATGTTCCTTGAAATGGTATTGCTATTATTCAATTATATGGTATCTTAAAGCAAAAAGGTAGAATGAAATGAGTAATTAAGACCAATTTTATATTTTTTTAGTTGAGACACATGTAGAAATTATAAAATACTTCAGATTCAGCGAACTTTGTCCTTTAATGAAGTTTTTCATTTGTTTGTTTAATACACATTAGAAAATTCATTGCAATGATTTATTATAGTAAATATTTTTAACATCATTTTTTTGTTGTGAGTCTGGAGGTCAACATTTCACTGCAAAGCTTCTAGATACTCTTTATTATTGTCATTTTATATCAGAAGCAATAAGGGAGGCAGGTTCTTTCTCCTCTTGTAAATGTCAGGTGGCTTGCTGTGGGAATGCATATTTTCAGCCATAAATTAAAGTGTAAAAACGGTTATAAAATGTTTCAATTAGATGATATTTATCATGCTTCCACCTGCAAACAGCAGGATATTTATAGAAGAAAGTTTTACAATGTCTGTTTTAGTTGGGTAACTGATACAGAGGCTCAATATTTTGCTAGGTTATTGTTGACATTTCAGATTTTTAGCCTGATAACTGTGACATAACAGTGCCAAAATACATATAAAAAGTTGTGGCATTTTCCTCTTTTTTTTCAATCCCTGCTGAAATAATCATCCTTGTAATTCTAAAACAGCATTTTCTCCTTGAAAGTTAAACTGCTGACAAATGAAATAAAAGTAGGTTTTCAGCTACTTTTAAAACATCAGAGATCTGTTTATAAAGGATGATTCCAATAATTAGTCAATTATTCTCATTCAAACAAAAGCATAGATAAAACAGTCTCTAATAATACACTATAAATATCAAATGCTAATGTGCAACAATTGTTCTTCCCCTTTGTACATTTTAACCTGTGTTCAACCACAGAAATTTGTTCTTTGAACATCACAATGTAATAAAACTAATACCAGTTTGTGTAAGGAGAAACTCTAGAATAAAAGACTTGGCCAAATACCATCTATTTAAAACAAAATAAAACAAGAACAATGACAAAACAAAAACAAAATCACCTGAGAGCTCAGCTCTCCATATTATATTCTAGTAGCTCATCCTATTGAGCTCCAATAGTTTCAGCTGTCTACACATGTGAATGTGTAATGTTTTCAAGCCTCTTTTCCTTTTTTGTTGCATACACAGACACCCTAAGAAACAACTTTTGTTCCTTCTTTTGGCTAAGGAAAGTTTAAACATGCCTCACCTCACACCATTCAAACAGAAAACTCAATTCAATACAGTAGAACCTAAACCAATCTCTATGATTCTTTTCCTTAAAATAGTTCCGAGCTAGCTTAATGACTACCATCCTTTAACTACAAGAATCATGAATAAGAAAACTCATTCTTCTGTTTTGTCCTAGGTGCCAAGCTCCAAAATAAACTAATTTAGTGCTAGAAGGAATATTTCTCACCTTTGCAAAATGTCCCTGAAACAGACGTACATCTGAATTACAATTTACTTCATTAAACATTCCCTCCATAATCGCTGTAAACAAACCCTTCTGCTTGCTCACTTCTCAGGATATTCTTTGTCTGGATTTATACAAGTTGTGACTTTTTATTGCCACCCTTTCTTCCTTGCATATCTACACTGCCCTCCCCCATTTTATTTTAGAGACTATGTAATGATATACACTTCTTGATCAAGTTATTACAAGCAAAACTGCTACATAGAATTTACTGGGTTTGTCATTTGAAACATTTCTGTATTAACAAAATTTGAAAAATTTTGTATTACCCAATTAGCTTGTTGAAGTAAGTTTTTGATTTGACACCCTGGAAGACAAAATAGAAATGAGGCTAAAAAATAGCAGCATGGTGTTGAAAATAGTTGTGGTATTGGTTTTTATCTAGTTTAATGTTGTATTATTAAAAGTCCACAGAACTTGCTAGTTGTTCAAAACAATGTCTTAAATACATGTTTTTGAAATCTATGACTCAACTCATCTTTGAAGATGTACAGGCATTCTGAAATGACTAGAGATTGACACAAAACACTAGTCTATGCTAAGTGAGCTCCTCGTCATTAAGCTAACACCCTCTACCTTCCTAACTTATTGAGACAAAATATCACTAAGTTTCCAAGGGAGGCTTCTAACTTGTGGACTTCTTCTCTTTGCTTCTTGAGTAGGTGAGAATTCAGACCTGCATCACAATACCAGACATAATATCAAGAGTACATATTTAGTATTTAAAATAAGTGAATCAACATATAGCGATATCTAAAACTGCTATCCAACAAAAATATAGTCTTAAAGATTTAGCCAAAGGGTATTTTAACCATAGACTAATCTAAAAGAACAAAAGAAAATGCATAGATGATTGTGACCTAGTATTTTAAATAAATAAAGGTAACAATTTTTTTCTTGCTCATGTAAATATTGCCCTTCTCATTTCTAAACACATGATGGTTTCTAAAATCAGAAATCTCATTTTAGGAGGTTTAGAACATCATTTTGCAACTATAGTAATACATTCTATTGAGTAATTCCAAAACAATTCTAACACATTTCTAGTTAAATGTTTAGTTTTTTATTTATGTCTACTAGTATATACAAAAGGTTAAATCTATATTAAACATAACAAAGATGTTCAAATATATGATGATAGCCAATGACCCTGCCCTTGAATGCACAATATTAAAAAAAAATTCTATTTTTGTTTCCAAATCTGGGATCTGATTGGATCTTATACTGAAATAGAACTTTAAGGATATGATAATCAGCAAAAAGTGTTTTCAACCAATTAACCTTTTTCTTTGATCTAAACTCTAGCCTCTGTTCAGCTACCGAAACAAGCAATTTGCTGCCAAATCCAACCAACCAACCAAACAAACAGACAAAACAGAACAAAAGCACATTGTCATGAATTTGTGTTGAGATATATTTCTGACAGAATGCCCTTAATCAAATTATGATCCATCTGCACAAAAATATTCTTATCCTCAGTGTTTTGGGTTTGACTCTAAGAAGGCATGGGAGAAAAGTGTACTTCATAATATGTTGTATTGGGACAAAATACTTTTAGATACACACACACACACACACACACACACACACACACACACACACACATGCCTTCCTTCCTTCTTAATTATCTTGGGAACATTTTTCTGTTTTTGAGAAAACATAGTAAAAAATGCAGGAAAAAAATAGTCTTAATGTTCCTCTAGATTTGCCTGTTAACCCTGCTTGAGAACTTTCCTGTATTAGAGTACAGGTTAAGGACAGGTGTCAGGACACAGGACAGAAGTCTGACAGAAGCAGGGAAACTGTGACTCACCTGCTTTACTACCAAGGGTGAACTTCCTTGATGGTGAGAGGAAGCAAGTGAAGGAAGTGTGGCTGTGAAAGACAGACATACTGCAAAACTCTACCCAGGAGATGCCATGGTGCTATAGGATGGTCTGTATGTCAAATTGCTCTGATTGGTCAATAAATAAAACACTGATTGGCCCGTGGCTAGACAGGAAGTATAGGCGGAACTAACAGAGAGGAGAAAAGAACAGAAAGATGGAAGGAGACACTGCCAGCCACCGCCAGGACAAGCAACATGTAAAGATGCCGGTAAGCCACGAGTCACGTGGCAAGGTATAGATTTATGGAAATGGATTAATTTAAGATATAAGGACAGTTAGCAAGAAGCCTGCCACGGCCATCCAGTTTGTAAGCAATATAAGTCTCTGTGTTTACTTGGTTGGGTCTGAGCGGCTGTGGGACTGGCAGGTGAGAGAGATTTATCCTGACTGTGGGCCACGCAGGAAAACTCTAGCTACACCATGGCTTTGAGAACAAATACATATATTAGCATACCCAGGCATATTGGTTCAAGGTCAGTTATTACAAGGAGTTTTTATTCTCAACTCAGAAATCAAAAAAAGTAAAAACTTACCTTACACTGCTCGCTAGGATGTTAGACATATGAGAGAATTTTTTGTGAAGGGTTGTCTGACATAACTGGGAATCCCCATTACACTGCAGATATCAGCCTTCCACAGTACCATACTCTGAAATCCAACGAATTTCCCACAATGCTATCCAAGGCATGGAAACAAAATCAACTTCTAAAACATTTAGAGTATTAGACATCTGATTTTGAGGTATGTGGATTATAATTTCTAGAAATACAATCACCATTCTTGTGTCTGATGTATAGAGCACATCAGCAAATGAAAACAATTATTTAAGATTATATAGATAAATTTATTTTCTAATTTATCACTATTACAAATTTAAATGCTTCATGTTTTTCCACATTACATACCCTAACTATGTCACATTAAAATCATACCTTCATTCCAATTCCTTTTGCACATGTATTTGTTTTTATATGCACTGCCAGATTGGTCTCTGTAGAATAAAGAATGCTTTAAGACAGGAATATGTCTGATTTATTCAATATTGAAATTCATAAAATATAGAACAGTGATTGCCTAATATAGTATCCACTAGCCCCATGTGACTTAATCAAAAATAAATAAAACAAAAAGTTCAGTGTCTGGCAATATATATTTTAAGTACTTAATTACATATGTTGGAGGTAGCAATCACATGAGACATTTCATCACAAAGGGTCAAGGACAGTGCCTACTTTAGAATTGTCACTTAGTACATATCTTCAAGCTAACCATTTATACTTCTTTTTAGTATGTTGCACCCAGGATAATTAAATCCAAGGAAATTAAAATTAAGTATTTCCAGTAGAGAAGTAACTCCCTACATATTAATAAAAATTTGAAGAACTTCAATGCTACCGATTACACAAGTTCCTTATGTCAAAAGTGATTGTAATACCTCAATTATGAGAATTATAAAAGTGTATTCAGGCATTCATGAATATGCTTTTAGATCACTGAATAGATACATTTCTTCTACTCTCTTAGTAGAGATTTGTAGAGTGAATCCTAGTTGGTCTTAATAAAAACCTGGAGCCAGATATCGGGGTAAATGCTGAAAGATCAGAGAGACAAAAGAACAAGCCACAGCCACCTTTCACCTCACCAACTCCTCAGATGTAAGGACTGAGTGCCTTTCTCCTCCTGCCTTGTATTTCTTTCTGCACCCAGCCATATCACTTCCTGTCTCTACCTCCCTAGTGCTGGAATTAAAGGCATGTGTGCCTCCCAAGTACTGGGAGCAAAGGCATGAGATCCCAAGTGCTGGTATTAAAGGTGTGTGCCACCACTGCCTTGCCTCTATGGTTAACTAGTGGCTGGCTTTGCCCTCTGATATTTAGTCAAGCTTTATTTGTGAGATTGCAAACAAAATATCACTACAGAGATTGGATGTATACACATACATACTTTCTTCTGTTAAGAAAGTATAAAATGCAGGAGTTATGGGAGGTACAAAATGTAGATGTAACCAACCATCTTATTAAATAAGAAACAGAGCCAATACAGAGATGAAAGCCAAGAGATTAGAGCAATAGCTAAGAGCTAAAAACCTTACCCTTCACTGTCATTGTTGTCCTACCTCTCCAAAAGAGACCCACTTCCTGTGTGTCTGTCTTTTTATAGTTTCTGTTCTGCCTTCTCATTGGTTGTAAACCCAACCACATGACCTCCTAGTCACTGCGTGTCTGTACAGACCTCCAGGTCTTCCATGGTTGGTATTGAGATCAAAGGCATGTGTCTCCATGCTGGCTGTATCCTTGAACACACAGAGATCCGCTTAGCTCTACCTCCCAAGAGCTGGGATTAAAGGTGTGTGCTACCACTGCCTACCCTCTATGTTTAATATTGTGGCTGTTCTGTCTCTAACCCCAGATAAGTTTATTAGGGTGTACAATATTTTGGGGAACACAATACCACCACAATGAAACATAAATAATATAACAAAGAAAGTATAGGCAGTCACCTGTAGCACACAACTTTAATCTGAGCGCTCAGGAGGCAGAGCTAGGTGGATGTCTGTAATTTCAAGGCCAGCCTGGTCTACAGAGCAAGATCCAGGACAGGAACCAAAGCTACATGGAGAAATCCTGTCTTAAAAAAACAGAAAAAAAGTGCTTAGATTAGAATATTACTAACATATTCTGAGCAATTGATATGTTCTGTATTTACTTATTCATTTAATGACTGATCATCTAAAATGGCAAACAGTACTGAATCAGTTTCTTTAGGATGGAACAGGTCATGTGCTAACCTCCATTTTATTTTAAACATATATGTTTGACACTCTAATTGTACAATAAATCATTATAATTTCTTTCAGAGAGAAAGGAATTGTTTGAATCCATGAAATATGTTTAAATAATTCCTCAGTTTTGAGTTACAATGATAATTAAAAAAAAACTATCAGCTTGAAGGGAGTAAGACTGGAGGGGTTCAATGGAGAGTAGCTGACAGGAGCTGCAGGGAGGCAAAGTGGGAATGATGTAATTCCATTTCAATTAAACATACATTAAAAAACATAATTTTCTGCAAGAAAATGATATCAGAAATTTCAAATATTTTCTAGCAGTAATGTATACAAGGTATATCTTTATATTTTCCAATTAAGCAAATTAGTTTTTGTGGCTTCACATTTGACTCTAGGGTAGCTTTTTCTCTATTTATTTTCTGTATTCACAGACATAAATAATGTTATTGCCTTCATTTTGTCTTGGCACTGCATATGCCACAACAGATTGTTTCTTTGATACCAAAGGACAGAGCAATTAAAGGAAAACATGGATATGACAATATTGTATGCAAGCTGAAAATGATTTAAGACACAGGAAATGTTATATTGTCTACTGCCACAATTAAAGATTTCCCTTGGGAAAACTCCTACCATCTTAATGAAACTGATTGAACATGGCTTGCAGGTTTGCCAAGTTTTCCATTCCATAAATGTAGGTATCTTTTTCTTTTAGCAGTATTTCTGTCTTTTTCAGTTAATTAAATAGTTTGTTTGAATTATAATTTAGTATTTAGTTGTTGAGATAGGATCTTACTATATACCCTTGGCTGCCCTGGAATTCACTATACGGAGCAGGATGTCCTTGAACACAAAGAGATCTACCTGCCTCTGCCTCCTGAGTGCTGGGAATAAAGGTAAGTACCACTGTTCCTGGCCTTCAACTGCAGTTAAAACAAATAAAATAGAAGCAGATAATATATGAGACATTATAAAAAAAGAAAACAAAAATATTAAATCATAAAGTAAGTTCATGATTTTTAACAAAATCAGATTATTTTGTGGAAATGTAATGGAAAAGAAAAGATTATAAATTAGAAAATTATTTAATTTAATGTTATCTTTTGAAAATGTTAGACTGAATCAGTCTTATTTCTGAGAGACCAAAAAGAAAAAAAGAATAATGTTCACCGTAGTAGCAAAAACAACAAATTGTTGTGTTAGTAAGATGGCTCAGCAGTAGGCAAAGACACTTGCCACCAAAACTGATCATCTGAAATTGGTGCCTGGACCCAACTTATAGAAGGAGAGAACCCAACCTGCAGGTGGGCAGGGTGTCTTCTCACCTCCTAAAGTATGCCATGGTAATTACACATGAAACAGGCAGCACATACCCAGAGATGCACACGCACACACATAGGCTCACATACATACATGCTGAATACATGAATGGATGAGTAGATGTAGCAACAAGTTGTGCTAAGAAAGTGAGAACGTACATGAGATCTTAGCATTGGAACACAGAAAACCGTGCTTAACATTAGCATTGGTTTTCAGCTGGGTATGTGTCATTTTGTAAACTGTGAGTGTCTCATTTGGGGTTTCTATTGCTGTAAAGAGACATGATGACCATGGCAATGCTTATAAAGAAAAGCATTTAGTTGAGGCTAACTTACAGTTCAGAGGTTTATTATTGTCATTGAGGTTGACAATGGCATCATGCAAGCAAACATGGTGTTGGAAAAGAAGCTGAGAGATCTACATTTTGATCCACAGACAGCACAAGCAACTGTGTGTAACACTGAGTGTAGCGCAAAGAAGGCCTCGGAGCCCACATCCACCATGACATACTTTCTCGAACAAGGCCATACCTATGCCAACAAAGCCAACCATCCTAGTAGTGCCACTCTCTATGGGGGGCATTTTCTTTTAAATCACCACCTTCCATTCCCTGGCCCCCATAAGTTTGTAGTTATATCATAATTAAAAAAATGCATTCAGTCCAACTTTAAAAGTCTTCATAGTTTATAACAGTCTCAAACTTATTTAAAATCTAAAGTTCAAAGTCTCTTCTGAGATTCATGCAATATCTTAACTATATTCTCAAATCTGTAAAATCAATATTAAAAAAAACAGATTATACACTTCCAACTTCAACCTCTTTGAGATCTGCTACATATGACATTTAAAATGTTTAAGTTTTCTTCAATGAATCATGACAACACCTAACAATCTTTGAGTCTCCAAAAAGATGCTGTGGCCTCATAACAATGATTCCACATGGACTATGATAATGCCACTAAGCTGACAAACAGCACCTAAAGATTGGCTTTGGCCTGTGAACTGCTCAGGAGAATTTTGAGGTGGTTAGGTGAGATGATCCAGCCTCACAGACTACTCTCCAGGGCCTGCCATAAGTCCTGCACTTTCCCATTACACAGAGACTGGACAATAAATGGTATAGCTACCTCTCCCAGGATTTGACAAATAACCCAAATTTTTTTCTTTTCAGGATCCTCTAAAGATGCCATCATCATCCCCAAACAGCAGGAAGTAATTTTAAGAACATGACACCCAGGTTGGAGAGATAGCTCAAAGGTTAAATAAGAGCTCTGGCTGTTCTTCCAGAGGCTCTGAGTTCAATTACCAGCAACCCCATGGTGGCTCCCAACCATCTACAATGAGATATGGTGCCCTCTCCTGGTGCGCAAGTCAACACTGTATACATAGTAAATAAATAAATCTTTAACAACAACAACAGCAACAAAATACATGATGCCCACATTCCCAAGATGTGGGGTGGGTGGTTTTTGGTCATTCAATGAATTATAGATATTTGTTATTTGTCATTATTGGGGGGGGGGTCCAAGTTTTTAGTAGTAATGGTCAAGAAAAAAGCTAAACAAAGGAGTTTAGATTCAGGGTTCTTGCTTTGAAAAGAAAAAAGGGGGTATAGAGATAGAATGAAATGATAAATTATTGAATGTACTTTTTTTTGATTTTTAAAGACAGGGTTTCTCTATGTAGCTTTGTGCCTTTCCTGGAACTCACTTTGGAGACCAGGCTGGCCTCAAATCACAGAGATCCGCCTGGCTCTGCCTCCTGAGTGCTGGGATTAAAGGTGTGCACCACCACTGCCTGGCCTGAATCTACTTTTAAAAAGCAAATACTTATTTTAAATATTTTATATTGATATGGATCTTTGTATATTGATACAAATTTGAGGTATTTTTGTTAGAATGTACTGTATATACCTTTCCATTCTTGTTCAAGATATTATACCTATACATCTCATTTAATAATGTAATCCAAATTGCTAATCCCTGAATGTTCTTATTACAAACTATTTAGGATAATAAGAAATTCAGATTAGTAGTCAGTTACCTATTACAATTAAACTTGTAGTCATGTTAGGTATGTTTTTAAGGTCAAACAGATATATTTTAGGTAGACAGGTGGTCTTCAAACACTTCAGAGATATACAGACTATGGTATTTAAGATGTTTTAATGATATATATTTTTATGACAAGGAGACATGTCTGCTCCTGGCAACACCAACCTCCTTCAAAGAAGATGTTGGGCACTGGAAAAACTCTATATGGAGTTTACTTTCTTTGTGGCAAAAGTTAGCCACTGGGCAAGAAAATGCCTTTGCCTTGACTGCTAACAGTATGCTGTCCAAATGCATGAGCAGGACACAAAAGAAAAGACTGCTGAACTTTGCCCAGACAAGGTAGGACAGCCCTCCAGAAAATCCTATTACACAGATAAGTCTGTCAGATATTCAAGGCCTGTAAGCTGAAGACAGATGCCCCAATTTTGCAAAGGAACCTTGTGTGACTGTCAAGACAGCCAGTTGTTTCTGTCATTTTTCACGTTTTTTTTTTTTGTTTTTTTTGAAGTTGGGTGCTTGCACTTCCTGCTTACTCAGGTAATATTTCCCTCTTGGATCTCTGAAGGAGTTGAAGACTTTATAGTTACAATTTTCCTTATTACAAGATTCAGAAAAGACATTCACTAAAGAGATGTAACATGTATAAGGTTGAGAGAACTCAAAAGATAATTTTGATAATTCAAGTTAGAATAGAAAGTGAATTAGGTACAAACTTTTGGACTCACCAAGTTATGGTAGATATGGAATATTTTCTCTTAATTTGCCAATTGTTAATGGTCTAGACATTGTTGATTATTTATTGCCTATATATTGTATATAGTTATTGTACTTCTTATTGTATATAGTTTTTCTTATATTAGTTATAACCTTTTTTAATTTTAGACAAAAAGGGGGAAATGCAGTGATATTTTGTTTATGTTCTAACAAATAAAGCTTGCCTGCAGATCAGAGTGGGGAATTAAGCCACTAGAGGGCAGGGAGTGGTGGCACACAACTTTAATCCCAGCACTTGGGATCTCATGTCTTTGTTCCCAGTACTTGGGAGGCACATGCCTTTAATTCCAGCACTAGGGAGGTAGAGACAGGAAGTGATATGGCTGGGCAGAGAGATGAATATAAGGCAGGAAGACACAGGAGTTCATCTCTTTCAGGCTGAGGAGTTGGTGAGGTAAGAGGTGGATGTGGCTTGCTCCTTTGTCCTTCTGATGTTTCAGTGTTTATCCTGACGTCTAGCTCCAAGATTTTATTATTAAGACCAATTAGGATTCGCACTACAAATGAATTTATCAAGTTTGTCAGATACACACTGAATATTCAAAGGGATAGCTTTAAAAGGTAATAAGAGTCAAATATCTTGGAATTAGTCTAATTATTGGTGTTCATTACTAGCATCCTATAATACAGAGAAAATGATAGAGAAAAAATTAAATACTTTAAATATAGAATTAAACCATAGAGTGTTATAATATCATTTCTTTCTTTCCTTCTTTCTTACTTTCATGTTTTTATTTTTATTTTTTGTACTGGGTTTAAGATCAAGAGATGTATTACATTTTAAATGACATAGGACATGTGTGGTATGCTGTAATAAACTATTATATCTACATTTTACTGTTAACTCATGCATATATGTCTATGAAACATAGACTCCCACATCTACACCTCCTTTCCTGTCAGAATCTTTCTAGTACTAATTTCCTGTCCACTAAGTCTAATATTCAGTCTCTGTTGGACACTCCCCTTTGCTTATGGTATTAACACATGGATTCAGAATAAAGAGACCCTCTCCTTGACATTCCAGATATGTTTCATACATCTCTTCCTGGTAATATCATTTGGAGAAATGTCTTTAAATGTAAGTTATAATATTATCAAGACATCCTGTTTAGTTGGAAACCATGTATTTTGTTTTCATATGTTTTTCTCATATTCTATTCACATTTCTCAAAAACATGTCAGATAACACACAAGCTCTCCATAGGATAAAAAAGTTCAGAATGTGCTATTCATACTTGGTGCAAGATATTGAAAAGTGTAGTCAAAATGAAATGAAGATGATATAACTAAAAATATTATGGACCTAGATCTTTATAGTAAGGTTGAGGGTTTGATGTATGTGTTCAAGCTTTGGTAGTTAAGATGCAATTGAGTTTTAGTTGTCTCTGGGAAATATTTTCAAAAAAAAAAAAACAAGATTATCATTGTATTAAAATCAGTACAGCTCATAGTTCTTTCCTGATGAGGATATCCTTGACAGTATTTCAAACATTTCCAGCACTATAAATCTCTAGATGAACAATTTGAAAATTGTCTTTTTTCCCCTCCAAACTGCAAGGTTTTCCAAATCAAAATTAAAATGTAGAATATCTAGGGTGCTTATACTTTAGCATAAATTTGTTTTACATTGTACACCCAGAATGGGAATCCATGGAAGTCATTTCAATATTATTTGAACCTCATAAATAAAGCACATGACTTTACAAGAACAGATCATTTATTTTTTTTGGGGGGTTTTTTTTTTTTCTGAGACAGGGTTTCTCTGTGTAGCTTTGCACCTTTCCTGGAGCTCACTTGGTAGCCCAGGCTGGCCTCGAACTCATAGAGATCCACCTGGCTCTGCCTCCCGAGTGCTGGGATTAAAGGCGTGCACCACCAACGCCCGGCAAGAACAGATCATTTAATAAATATAAATGTATTAGCCATGTATAGTGACTCATCCTATAAATCCAGCATTGTTAAAGCTGAGGCAGGATGATTGCTGTGAGTCTGAGAATAGCTTTTGTAGCATCATGAGTGCCGAGTGAGCCCAGAATCAAGAATACATTTTTGTCTCTCAGAAAATAAAATGTGTTTAAGCAAAAAATATGTGGTGTAAACTAAATAAATTTTATTGATTTACAATACAGATAGCATAACATTCCTATAATCATTACTAGGTAAATTACTCATTTTCTTTATAAAATGCTTCATATTACAAGCTGTACTTTAGAGTTTTCTTCATTTCACTTTTAGAGAATAAGTATTCCCTACTAATATTTTAGAGCAGAGCCAAACAAAGCATAACAAAAAGATATTACTATACAACTAGGTTAAAAAGATCCACCTCAGGCTACTACAATTTTTCATTTAAAAGCTCAGTCTTAAGCTTTGTAAGGGGCTAAAATTACAGCTCACAAAAGAACACAAGCTTGAACATATAACTCCTAATTAGCTTATTTGCACTGTCCAGTCTACTCTCAAGAGAAACACAGCCTGTGAAATCTCTGGCAGCATTTGTAGTTATAGACACATGCAATGCATTTAGAAAAATAAGTGGTCTCTCTGCTTTAATGAATGCTTTCTTCTTCTGTCTGCATTTGCAAAGACAAAACAAAAATGCCTTCTTGTCATCTTTTAATTGACCAACAGTCTTTTTCATGTGCTAAAGCATAAAAGAGTAAATAAGAAAATATGGTATCCAAGAGAGAAGAAATGATACACAAAGTTCATAAATTTTAAGACATGCAATCAAAATATCTCCCTGGATACTAGTTAAAGATAAGCAGATATAAAATTCTGAATTGTTAAATTCAGACCTGATGAATAAATAGCATTGCCACACTGTTATTGAAAAAGGAATAATTCATGATGTGGCTATAGAAGCAACTCATACTTGAATATTATAAATGAAATATAATAGAAGGACAATTGTTAATTTACCACATGTGAAATTATTCAGGCAATACATGTAATACACTATTAAAATTATAATGTTATTTATATATTTCTATTTCTCTATATTTATATAGGGAATATATTTATATTTCCATATTTATTTATTTTAGGATTATGAATATCCATTGAATCAATATTACATAATGTACTTCAGAAATTAATAGTAGTAACAATGATAGTAGTAAAAAATATTTTCTGAATATTACAGATTTTGATAGTAAATATATCTGATCCCATATTGAACTGAATAATACGTGCAGATCTCCACAATAAAAATAAGAAGCTTACCACTCAACTAAGACACCATGTGAGGCACTAGGTGGCATTGAGAAATAATGCAAATTTGATGTTGCAAAATACTTTTTTTTGTAAAGCTATACAAGTGAAAATTAAACTGACCATTTATAGCCTCTCACATGTTAAAGTAATTCAGATACCTATCACAAGATAGGGCACATAAACATATTAAATTGTTATGTATTACTGTTCATGTAGGTAATTGAGTTAATAACTTCACCTATTCTAACCAATTATATGAACACCTTAAATGGAGGAAGATTTGGCTGTGGTTAAAGTATCAGTCCATGGTTTTCTTTCTTCATTGCTTTGGGTCTGAAATAAGGCAGAACATTATAGCATAACAAAACAACCCACTTCCTGGCAACAGGGAAGCAGATAAACAGAGAGACCAAGACAAAATATTAGTTTAATGTTCAAATGACTGCCTGTATTTCTCCCTACTTCCCACCACGTCCCCAAAATTCCATTAAGTTATTAACCTATAAATCCACTCATTAGGTCAAAGATCTCATGACCCAATCACATTTGTATATTGGATCCACCAACTTGAACCACACTTTCAACACATGTACATTTGGGCAGAACACTTCATATTCAAGCTTACAAGATTATAAGTAATAATATTACTAATTTTAGAATAAATTGTAATGTTTTTGAAATGAACTAAGTATATGTATAATATGGATAAATTGATTACCTCAATATATCTACATCTCTATCATTTATCTCTATATAATTACAGTACATATAATTTTGATTAAGATAAATTAATATTCCAGGAACTGTATATTATATTCAATTATTAATTAAATTTACATTTATTACATAGAGGGATGGAATGTATTAAATGATCTTTCAGGAACTTTTGGCTGTTTCTCTTTTGGTTTCTATTCTCTCTTGTGGATTTGGGGAATGTACGCTAATCATTATGAGAGGTGACAATTTGAAAATTCTCCTGCATGAGTTAAAGGATTTATTTTTTTAAAAATAGATTCTTCTTTCATACAGTATAGCACAGATTTCATCATTCTACTCATCCTAGCTCTCCCCAGCTCCCCTCGCCATCAGATCCATCCCCCCTCTATTTCCCCATCAAAAAAAAAAAAAAAAAAAAAGCAGATCTCTAAGAGATGACAGCCGGGAAAAATAGAAAGTTAGAATTTCTATTTCTGGGAAGAGACACAATGATCATGGCAACTCTTATACAGGAAAACATTTAATTGGGCCTGGCTTACAGTTTCTGAGGGTTTAGTCTATTATCATCATGGCAGAAAGCATGGCATCCAGAAGGCAGACATGGTTCTGGAAAAGGAGATAAAGAGTTCTCCATCTGGATCTGTAGGCAGCAGGAAGAGACAGAGACACACTGGCTTGAGCATTTGAGACCTCAAAGCCAGCCCCCAGGGACACACTTCCTCCAATACCATATCTATTCCAACAAGGCCACACTTAGCAGTAGTGTTAGTCCCTATGATGTTATAGGGCAATTTTCATTCAAACTACTACATTTTACTCCCTGGCTGTCATAGGTTTATAGCTATACCATAATGCAAAATGCATTTATTCAAACTTCAAAAGTCCCCATAATCTATAATATCCTTTATATTGTTTAAAAGTCCAAAATTCAAAGCCTCTTTCAAGATTCATGCATTCTCTTAACTGTAATCCCCTGTAAAATCAAAATGAAAAAGCAGATCACATACTTCCAACATACACTGGCACAGGATATACAATTTCAAAAGTGAGCTTAGTGAGGAAATATTGGACCAAAACAAGACCAATAACCGTCTGGGCAAACTCCAAGCTCTGCAATCTCCATGTCTAATGTCAAAGCATTCTTCACATCTTCGACTCCTTTCAGATTTGTTAACTGTAAAACATGTATTTCCCTTGGGCTGGTTACACTCCCTATTAGCACATTTCCTCAGCGTGTATCCCATGGCTCTGGAATCTCCAACATTTTTGGGTCTCCAAAGCAATCCAGACTTCACAGTTTCGCACAATGGCATCTCTAGGCTTCCATGTAGGGACACCACAGATACATGCCTGGCCTCAGCTGCTTTCCTTAGCTGTGGAGGGAGATTCATAATCCCTTTCTTCTGTCTTTGACTCTAAAGTCAGAATCACATGGCTGACACTGCCAAGTTCTACTGCTTGTTGGTTCTAGAACATTCCCTCCCCTTCAATTACATCTTCACTAGCTTTCTGTTTTTGATAGTCTCCTTCACTCACTAAGCTTGGCTGTCCTTTAACTCACTATTTAGACCAGGTTGGCCTTGAACTCAGAAATACACTTGCCTCTGTCTCCCTAGTACTGGGATTAAAGGTTTGTACCACTAAGCTATTCTTTAATTCCTTTTCATAAATTGGAAGCAAAGATGGGTGGTGTCCTGCCGAGAGTTCACTACTGCCTTTACTCCATTTAATATCAGGCTTTTCTTTTATTTTATTTTATCTCCTTGAACACAGGACTTAGCTCCATTCTACTTCCCAGTATGCTTTTCTTTTCAAATTGTATATTTTATATTTTTCCTTGCTCAAGCTACTTGTTTTCCATATAAATCTGCATAAGATTAACCACTAGTAATCACATAACAAAGGAAAGACTAGGCAGTTTTGAAACTTCCTCTGCCAATGAAATTAATTCAAAATTCTTCAATTTAGTCTCAAGCAGACTTTTGGACAAAGGCAGAAAGCAGCCACATTCTTAGCTAAAATATCAAAAGAATGGTCTCTAGGACACATACAAATATTCTTCTGTGTAATCAATTTCTTGACTGGGCCTTCACAGTTCAAATCATCCTCAACATAATTGTCTTCAATGTTCTTACTGTTATGGTCCATTGAGTTCTGCTTAAATTATTCAGCTGTTTTTCTAATCCAAAGTCTCAAAGTCCACATTCTTTCAAACAAAAACATGGGCAGGCCTATTACAGCAATACCTCAGTCCCTGTTACCAAATTATGTCTTAGTTAGGACTTCTATTGCTGTGAAGAGACACCATGACCATGGCAACTTTTATAAAGGAAAACATTTCATTGGGGCTGGATAACAGCTTCAGAGATATAGTCCATTATTGTCATAGTGGAAAGAATGGCAGTGTTTGGTCAGATATGATGCTGGAGAAGAAGTTGAGAGTTCTTCATCTGGGTCTGCATGCAACAGAAAAAGACTGAGATGCAATGGCCAGGAGCATCTGAGACCTCAAGCTGCCTCCCCTCCCAATGACACACTTCCTCCAACAACATCACATCTACTCCAACAAGGCCACACCTTCCAGTAGTGCCAATCCCTGAGAGCCTATATAGCCATTTGCACTCAAACTACCACAGCCACCCAATTGGAGGAAAAGAGTCTTAGAAGCATGCAAAAGAGTCAGAGATACACCTGTTCCCACTGTTAGGAGACTCATAAAAATACCAAAAGAAGCTAAAAGTTATTATATATATGCAGAGGAACTGGCGCAAACCCATGCAGGCTCCATGTTGCCATTTTAGTCTCTATGAACCTATGTGAGCTCTATTTAGTTAATTCAGCAGGCTATGTTCTGCTGGTATCCTCCATCCCCTCTGATTCCTACATTCATTCCTGTCCCTCTTCTACATGTTTCCCTATTTTCAAGGGGAGGGATAGAAGTTTGCCCTCTGAAAACTGAGAGTGGGCCCCATTGCCAAGAACAACTTCCACTCAATTCATTTAACATAGAGAGTCAAGCTGGTGCAGGCTTAGAGTCTTCACCCCTATGTTTTAGTCTCCATGGCATAGGAAGGTACTCTCCAGACTACAGTAAGAGAATGCTGGACACCAACCCAGCCACAAAACCCTCCACCTACAATCTGTCCTGCCTGCAAGATGTTCTGAGGCAACGGTGATATAGGACATGTGGGAGGGGTCAACCAAAGTTTCATTTAACTTGAGGCCCACACCAAGAGATAGAGCCTGTGCCCTACCCTGATCACCAGGAGCCAAAGACTGGATAACCCAGATACCTATAATAGAACAAAACATAATAGGCCTAAAAACAAAACAAAAAGTCATTGAAATTACTCCTAATAGTATTCTGCTATACTATAGAGAAGTGTCTTGTCCAGTCGTCATCAGAAAACTTTCTTCTGGCAGCAGGCAGGAGTGGGTGCAGAGACCTATTGCCAAAAATTATGTGAGAAGTGATCCTTTGACAGCTTTAAAAGCAGTGGGGTTATCTATTCAGAGTCCAATATGGCACATAAGAAAATGAAGCAGTGTTACTTAAATCTTCTCAAGTAGTGTGTGACAAAGCAAAAGTTACAAACATGAAAGACAGAATCCAGATTCCATGTGCTTGGTGTTTCTGTATGCACCGCACTGTTCCACACAGCCTGTCTATGAGCTGTAAAAAAGAATAAAAATACATAGCATCACAGTTCCTGCAACACCCTCATGATGTAGGCAGTGTCAAAGGGCTATCTTAACTTTCTTTCAAATAATACAGTATCTTCATTATCTTTGAGAACTTTATACAACCTATTTTGATCTCTGATCGCATTCACTCCCAGTCATCCTCCAACTCCTCCTAGATCCACTTCCTCCTTCTTATGATCTCCAGTTCCTATCCCTTTAAAAATATTATTTCTTTTCTTTTATTCATTTGTTTTCTTAGAAATAACCATCTCCCAGAAGACTAGATGTCTTGGTCCTGTCTCTTACCACATTTCTGTCCCGTCCTGCATAATATTTCCTGGGCCTCATATGTAGGGTTATGATGTAAATTTATTAATTGAGCATAGACATAACACAGGCCATTGTTTTCTGCATTTTACCAGTGATGGTTTTCTGTAATGATCTTTGTCTGCTGCAGGAAGAGGCTTGTCTGATGAAGGGTTAAAGTTATACTTCTCCATGGGTATAAAATAAGTATTTGGAATAAGTAACTAGAGAATATACTGTTTTGGAGAAGTTGCAGCAGTAGATTCAATGGCATCACTACCTGCTCCTTTTGAATTTTCTGTTATTTAATTATGTCAGAGTAGCTGAACTTGGGAAAGAAAGGGAATAAAATGGCAAAGGATTATTCTCTAAAATACTTGCTACTATCTAGGAAAACTAATAGAAAACTGTAACGTATCCCCAAAGTCCATAGTACTTAATTGTAAATCTAAAAATAAATCTGTTTTCTGGCCTAGTATTTCTGAAAGTGGGGCATACTATAATCTCCCAGTTCTTCTACTGTCTTTATGTTAACCATATTTTATTAATTATTTCTTAAGTATTTACAGAATACTCAGTTATGTTTTTTGACTAAATAGAAAATTAGAATAAATAGCAGATATAATTAGGATGTAAAAAGTGTTTTTTTTTCCTATTAAGGATGACTTTGAAGCCATTTCAAAAAAATACTATTTTATTATCTATGTACTTAATTGAGGAGATAGAAAAGATACAGCATAAACTGCTTCTTACTTTAGCATGCAATATTTGTGAATATTCTGAGCCTCATAACACACATAAAATATGCACTGAGCTACCTTATTCTAGGTGTAGATATTTTCCTTCTTAGTTATAATGACTTTTGTGGTTTGGATAAGAATGGCTGCTATAAGCTCATATATTTGATGGCTTAGGGAGTGATAGTATTTGAAAGGATTAAGAAGTGTGACCTTGATGGAGGAAGAGTCTCATTGGTGATGAGCTTTGGGGTTTCAAAAGCCCAAACAAGTACCAGAGTCTGTCTCTTCCTACTGCCTGTGGACCCAGATGTAGAACCCTCAGCTACTCCTCCAGAATCATGACTGCCTGCCTGCTGCCACACCCGCTGCCATGATGACAATGAACTAAGGATCTGAAACTGTAAGCCCTGACTCAATGTTTCCTTTACAAGGGTTGCCATGCTCGTGGTGTCTCTTCACAGGATAGAACACTAACTAAGACAATGACTATGCTTTATTTAGTACCTAATATGTGTTGAGCTATCTGAGAGTTTCACGTATCTCAGTATTTTGGGAAAAGCAATTGTTATGGACTATGATCATAATTTACATATATTGCTATTTAATTCCCTGTACAATAACATCAGTGTATAAAGCCACTGGATAATTTCACAATATTATATATAGGTAATTTAGAACATAGATAGGAATTGATCCTATACAAGTTAATAATAAAACTTGAATATTTCAGGTCGAGAAAATGGCTCAGTTGGTAAAATGATTAAGCACTTATGAACATGAGGATCTCAGTTTGTTTCTCCAGCAACCAGGTAAAATGTCAGGTACAACCAAACCACAATTTCCTCACTGGTAAGAAAGAGAAAGGAGGACCCCTCGAGCTTGCTATTCAGCTAGTCAGGCTGATTTGACAAGTTCTAAGTACATAAGAGATCCAGTCTCAAAAAGTAAGGTGGACAGTACCCATCATTAACCTCTGGCCTCTGCAAACATATTTGCATACACATAAAAATACTTATAGAAACAGATAAAGACTATTGAACATGAACTTAGGCTACAGTATGTCCCAAACTTTTATACTACAAATATATATTATATGTACAAATTACATGTATGCTCACATTGTATATCAGTACTCACTATGTTGTCCTTGAATTCCTGGGCCCAAGCAATACCCCTATATCAGGTTTCTTGGTAGATTTATCTAGAAGAAAATATTACTATGAACAGTTTATTTTTATAAAGTTAAATGAAAGTTCTTTTTTTCTCTGAATTTGGAATATGATAATATTTAGGTTGAAAATTGTCCAAAAAAAATCAAAATGCAAAACACAAAACCTTATAGGGTAATTCTGATTATCTCATGTAGGAATTATTAATTTATTGATGGATTGCTTCAATATTTGAGTACATAAAAGTAGGTTGAAAAAATTATTTCAAAGCTAGGCAAGCAACTGAAACATGACGTAGTTTAGCCTGAAGGTAACTCATATTCATAGTGTTCAGCATATCTGTGTGAATGACGTTCTATGTAATCTTCATTCTCACGTGCTAGACATCTGTTTTTGCTTGTTATTCATTTTGCTGAACTCAAGATATCACACATACCATCTGTTTATATCACCTACTGTAGATGTTCTTAAAGAGCCAACACATTGAAATCTAAAATTTTCTCTGACATCTCCAGTCAAACACAGATTTATATAAATATATAATTATTTTTATCTCAGTAAAGAATGTTAACACAACTATTTTGCAGAAATGCCAAAACTATTAAACTATCCACCAAGATTAGAGTAATGAACTTGCTTTTTTCTCTTTAACTTTAAGAGTATGGAATTTGTTCACTTAAAAATGTTTCCAAGCAAGACATTTTTCCAAGATGTACCAAGATTTGTGCCGTATTTCAGCTGTCCACTCTTGGGATAGATAAACACAGTGAACCTGCAGTCTTTCATAAGCCCTAGTGAATTTCTGTTACTAGTCCAGTATGTCTGGTTTCTGCTGTTGCTGGGGTTGGGGTTGAAAACTTTTTTTGTCTCCTGATAAACTTATTATGAAATATATCTTTTATTACTTACTTTTCCAAATCCTGTGGCTTTAATGCTTTCTCTAGTTTTGTGTGTTCCTAATCATTTGAAAAATTTCTTTTTAGTCCATTAATTTATGTCTGTCTAGGCAACCTGTTCTTCATAAATCAGAAGGGATATTTTATTAAAGATTTTAGGAAAATTTTAAGGAACTAAGCATGTAGATTTATCACATTTTGTCCTAGTTTTCTTTATCACCAACCCCACTTGATAGTCTCTGACTGCAGGAGCAGTAATGTTTTCATTTCCTATATGTGTCAGCTTATTTCAGATCCTGAATTTTCTGCAACTTATTGCACAAAAGTAATCTACTTTTAACTGACTGTATAAAATTAACCTACATTGTGTACTTGATCATACACTTCTGCCCAGTCCTCAAACAAAGATAACAATGCTCCTATATTGCCTACAATGCTGAAAGAAACATATTAAGGTTGCTTATCTATGTACATAAAATTACATATGTAGTTATATATGTATTATTTATTTTCTTGTTTTATCACATATCTGTATTTTTGTATTTTATTTTTGTATTTTTTTTAACAGAGTGACTTTTCCTTTTCTAATCTGAGGATCAGAAGCCAATTCTGATTCCTGTCTGACCCACAGTTCTCGGTTATGTGGTAGTGAATATCTAAAAACAATGTAGATATAGCCTAAGCCTCACTTGTTATGTATTGTATGAAATAAACAAACAAAAAAAAATAGCCATCAGATCTTTACAATACAAGGAGGTCTATGGACTCATTGGTCTATCAAAATTCCTCTCCTCTTAATTTGATGCAGACTCCAGGGTTTATTCTTGTATCACCCTAAACATATATTTGACATTTTTTCTTACCCTAGTAATCTGTGGAAGCCAATGTTTTCCTGTGAAATATTATTATTGCCTCAGGAATAACCTATAAATGATGTTAAGACTTATTCAGCATCATGGGAAAAAATAGAAAAACAGAACAGATTCTTTCCATTTCTCTTTAGCTTGCTAGATTTAAAGATTTCTTGACTGAGAAGCAATGAATGAAGTTAACATCTACAATCACATCTCTAAGAAAGTATCTTCATTGTTATTGTTCTTTGATACTTAGACTTACCACAATATTAATACCTACTTTAAAATTATAACATTCATCATACTAACTAGTTGCCATCTCAAGTAACAGAAAAAAATAGAATATATAAGAATAAATTATCAACATCCTCCAAACTCTAAGAAGACAAAATTCTATTTAAAAATAAAACTCAGCTCCATATTTATGTTCAAATAGTACATAGTTGAGAACCTACATTATCACCTAAGCTTGCAGAAGCCCAGGTTTTGGGATTCGATAAGATTATATTATAAAGGCCATGAGTTTAAATCCCAGTTCCATTATACATTACACAAATGTGTATATACATAAATATGCATATATATGTAGATATGTATAGAGTATAGATATGGCTTCTATAAGAAACTCTGAAAAATACAGAGCACTTAAACAGCCAAACGCTACATTAGAACACCTGCAACAAGGTGGACGTCCACCTCATATATTTGAGGCTGTTGAATGCGTTTCTTGATCACACACTTCCATCTGGGCACATGAGCTTAAGGCTCGGCTCCCACAGACCTCAGAAGGGCTTGGATCCAGCTGCCAAAGCTGTGTTGGAGGATCCAATAATAGTTTACTAGTTTGCTTTGCTGGTGTAGACAGAAAAGGCTAGAGCTATACAGTAAAGCAGGTAGGTTTAGAAGGAAAAAAATCTCTAAACAGGTTAGAGTGTGCTTAAAAATGAGCATACTGAAGAAAAAAAGTTTAAAAATATAAAGTATTTAAAGAAAGTGTAAAGTAATATAAAAAAGAATAAGCCATGTAAAGATGAAAAATATACAGGTATTCTGAATCCTATATGGTACTGTGTTGTCACTGAATTTTTTGAATGCTGATAAGGCAAAAGACAGCTGCTTGGAGATATGGTATTGTAACAGGGACTGCTGAAACAAACCAGCTTAGATATTTTAGAAATGTCTTAAAATTGAAGTAAAAAAATGTATTGCTTTGGGGAAGAGTTTATGTTTTTGTTTCCACAGAAAATGAAAGGCTGTAGATTCATGCAAGGTTAATAGTGATCAGGTTTGATCCTGGAAGATCTCTTGAAAATCCTGGCTACATGCATAAAGAGCTATATCTAGAAAAACTACAAGACAGGTGACATATATTTTACCTGCTCAAACATAAAACAAAGAAAAAAATCATCCTTGGTGGGTATTGTACAATTCACAGTACATACATGTATTACTG
>CABHPR010149663.1:69442-86333 GCA_902168415.1 Peromyscus melanophrys
CCAATGCAGTTCATTTAAAAATGTAAGGTAACATTCTAGTCCTTGAGAGCTATTATTATAAACTATTTAGGATAATTGAAATGCAGTTTAGTAGCTAGTCATCTATAACAATCAAACTTGAAGTGATGCTAGGTATGTTTTCAAGATCATACAGAGATATATTTTAGATAGATAGATGGTCTTCAGATGCTTCAAAGGTCTATAGAATACGGCATTTTAAAAGTTTTGTTAGCATAGGGCTTTTCATGACAGTGAGACACGGCTGCTCCTGGCAGCACCAGTCTACTTCAGAGAGATGGTATGCACTGAAGAAACTCAATATGGAGTTTGTTTTCATTATGACAAAGTTAGCAACTGGGAAAAAAAACCAAAAAAACAAACAAACAAACAAAAAATCCAACCCTGTTCTTGCCTTGAGTGCTGACAATATGCTGTATAAACTGTAAAAGCAGGACACAAAGGAAAAAGACTTGAACTTTTACATATAAGGCAGCACAGTCCTTCAAAATTCCTGCCAGATATTCTGCAGGACACAAAGGAGAGCAACTGCTGAACTTTGCCTAAATTTTGTGACAGTCCTTCAAAATTCTGGCTTCATAGGGAAGTCTGTGCCAGATATTCTAAGCCTGTAGGCTGAAGATGGATGCACTAACATTGAAGAAGAACTTTGAGTGACTGTCCAGGCAGCCAGATGACTTTGTCATTTATGTAGTTTTGGAAGTGGTTTGCATTGTATTCTCTGTTTATTCAGTTAATGTATCCTTCTGGGGTCTTTGATGACACTGAATAGTAGATAATTATAGTTATAGTTTTCCCTAGTTATGATAAAATATAAATTAGGCACAGAGTTTTGGACTCAAGATAGGATAGATAACAGAGTGATTTCTTCAAATTTGTCAAATGTAAATGGACTGGATATTGTCAATGTTATTCCCTTACTTGATGGCTGTTCTTATTGTATGTAGTTTTACTATGTTAAAGTTAAAAGTTAAAACTCTTCCTTTTTATTTAGACAAAAAGGCAGAAATACTCGTTTTCAGCTAATAGAAATTATGAAATATTAAGTATAACTATATACAGATGTGTTACATTTGTTTATGCTACATTTGTTTAATTATTCAAAGATGTTTTACCTTGCCTGCATCAGGCACCTGACTGACCTCATAAAAAGCTGAATAACCAGTAGCTAGGCAGAAGAGGGACAGGTGAGGCTGGCAGGCAGAGAGAGTAAATAGGAGGAGAAATCTAAGAAGAGGAACAGGAGAAGGAGGAGAGAAGGAGGGGTCAACTGTCACCAGAAGCCAGGCAGTGCCAGCCAGCCAGACACAGGAAGCAATGAAAGTAAGATATGCATAAGGAAGGAAAAGTAAAAATCCCTGAGGCAAAAGGTCGATAAAGAGAAAGAGGTTGATTTAAGTTAAAAGAGCTAGCCATAAAAGAACTAAGCTAAGGATGAGCATTCAAATCTAATAAGAGGTCTCTGTGTTATGATTTGGGAGCTAGTTGGTGGCCCAAAAGAAAAAGCCCAGTACATACCTCTGCCCAGAATCATCAATAAACATCTAAATTAGAAATTTAATTTCAATGGATAAGCACACTTTGTATAAAATTATGATTTGGAAAAACACAGAAATAATTTATGATTTACTAGAGAATATTTTTACAGCTCTTTTCAAACTTGTCACTTACCCATGTTAAAAAATAATCTATAAACGTATGTACTTGAGTTTCACTCATGTCCAGTGATATACATTAAGACATAATGGAACTGTGGACAGGTACATAGATCTAACTGTTGGGAGAAGATGTGGGCTGGTTATAAACATTGAAAGACACTTTAAAGACAACCATAGAGTGAAAATCATTGACATAGTACATATTGGTCCTCCTGTCCTCATCATCCCGCACACAGAGAGGAAAATCCCCAGGGAGATATCAACTATAGGATAAGAGGAAAAAGAGAAATGAACTGCTGATACTAGGCTCTTAAGGGAAACTTCTTACAAATATTGTTTCAGTTCTGTGTACTGAACATAGTAATTAGTGTTTTATGTCTGCACAAGATAGTTTTTGCTATTAAATTATTATGAAACTTTTGTTCCATGTGTTCATAAAAACTATTGAAAAAGTACGTTTTTTCTCAATTATCTACCTTATTATGTTTATTTTATGCAGTACAATACACTCTTGAATCAAACTTAATAATTTACAGATTGTTTAGCATTCCATATGGACTGAAAATTATTACATTTTTTTGCCTGAGCTTTAATTGGAAATAATATAAACCTTGGAAAATGTGCCTAGAGGATCCAACTTGCAATAAAAAAGTAAATAACTATAAAAAAATTCCTCCATAAAAAGAAGAATTTAATCTAACCTTTCTCATATTTCGATATGTACACTTCTTCCTCTATTCTTCACAAAATAAAGGTAACGTTGCAAAGTTGACTTTTTCAAAAGAAGGAATGATTTTTAGCCTTTTAAACAATTCATTGTAAATATAATTTTAGAAAACATTTATAAACAGTATCCAACTAAAAATGGCTATTCACAACCTATCATGTTGAGGACAGTAAGTATTTTCTTGTAATTTAAATATATAATATGATGATATATATCATCATGAAATATCATATAAAATATGATAATATTTACTATGTACACATTTTTACACTCCACAATGTATTATAAGAGAAAATTTTATAAGAATACATTTTTGGGAAAACATTGCAATTAAAAAAAATTATTGTCAAAGCTGGAGAA
The DNA here is from genome assembly GCA_902168415.1 of Peromyscus melanophrys. Classification (NCBI taxonomy): domain Eukaryota; kingdom Metazoa; phylum Chordata; class Mammalia; order Rodentia; family Cricetidae; genus Peromyscus; species Peromyscus melanophrys. The sequence goes on from CABHPR010149663.1 coordinate 72,206, forward strand.
ATGCCCGAGTATGTAAGAACACTTACTGTTTTCCAGAGGACCTAAGTTCAGCTGTCTGCACCCACATCTGGCAGCTACAACCACCAATAACTCCACAGGATCTGATATAGTCTTCTGTCTTACATGGCACACACACATACACACACACACACATACACACACACACACAACATACACTCACAACAACAACACACACATTAAATATCAGTCTTTACATTTCTATACATGGCTAACCTATTAAGTTTTATTATTATTCAGATAATATTTGAACAAGGATTCAAACATTTTAGCTTATATGATCCCATTTTAGTTGTCTTCTATATTAATTAGAATCTTAAAATAAAATAGATATTTACAGAAATAAAGAATAAATATTTACTTAAATATTTGTAATATATCTTTTATTAATTAAATGGCATTAATATAATTCATTTATAAAAACGGTTTCCAAAATAAAGTGTAATTTTCTAACTAGTCCTAAATTAAAACTAAAAGGAAGAAATACAATATTTCTATGCATAATGAAGTGAAAAATTTGAAGACTATAGGCATATAATCAGTCACTTATTATATTATCTATTCTTCTGTTTCTCTCCTTTTCTTAATTGTTTTACGTGGCTCTGTGAATGTCGTATATGACATCTAAGTTAGGGTTTCCCTTGTTGTGAACAAACGCCATAACCAAATGTAGTTGGAGTTTTCTTTAGTCCTGCCTGGCCCACGGTCAGGACAAATCTCTCTCACCTGCCAGTCCCGTAGCTGCTTAGACCCAACCGAGTAAACACACAGAGACTTATATTGCTTACAAACTTGACCTGTCCTGCAGGTCCAGTTATTCGTGGGTCTCGAGCCAGGAAACACCTTAAAGAATCATGGGGAGAGAAAGGAAGGGAGCCAAGCACAAATGAGAAACTGAGTCAATCTGAGTCGTGTCAAGGCTCCGTTTATTGAAATGAGTGCTGCAGCTTTTATATGCTGAGGCTTCAGGCAGGGAGGGGGGCAGGGAAAGCAAGGAGAGTGGAAGGTTATCAGAAGTCAGAGTGGTTGGGGCAAGGTCTCTTTGGCCCCAGGCTCTTGCAGCTGGCTGATTAGCATCTGTTTGCAAGAAGAATGGGAACTCCTAAGAGAAGGTTAGGGTGAGGTCGCTTTGGTCCTAGGCCCCTGTTGTTACTGAATGAGGACTTATCTAATACATGTTTATGGTTAGGCCAAGGGTTTGCAAGACTCCAAGCAGGAAATTCCAAACATGCCTGGGTCAAACAGTCTAGGTCGGTCTCCAACACAAACTGTATGGCCATTGCAGGCTTTTTGTTATCTAGTTCTTCTATCTTAAATTAACCCATTTCTATAAATCTATACCTTGCCACATGGCTAGTGGCTTACCAGTATCTTACATGTTAGTACTCATGGCAGCGGCTGGCAGCATCTCTTGACTCAGCCTTCCTTTTCCCAGAATTCTCTTCTCTGCTTGTCCCGCCTGTACCTCCTGCCTGGCTACTGGCCAATCAGCATTTTATTTATATAGAGTGATACCCACAGCAACCAAAAGCACTTGGGGAGGAAAGTGTGTATTTTGTTTACACTTCCATATCAAAGTTCATCATTAAAGACAATCAGGGCAGCAATTGAAACAAAGCAGGAACGTGGAGGCAAGAGATGATAAAGAAGCCATGGAGCAGTGGTGCTTACTATCTTGTTCCTCATGGTTTGTTCAGCCTATTTTCTTATAGAGCCCAGGACAATCAGTCCAGGCCTTGTTATATGCATCCACAATAAGCTGGACCTTCCTCCAATAAAAGTTAGTTAAAAAATTGTGCTACAGGCTTATCTGCCTATAGCTTTATGGAGACATTTTCTCAATTGAGGTTCCCTTCTCTCAGGCGAGCCTAACTCATGTCCAGTTGAAGTAAGAAGAAACCTAGACCAATGACCACTGCATCTACATCCCTCCTGTACCCCCGTCACCTCTAATCTGCCTTATATTTTCAAGGAATACAGAGTCTCAAACATCAATGTGCACTATCATATTCCCCAAAACATAGCTGATTATAGATAAGAAGTTTTTATCTGTTTAGTAATACTTTAGTATCCAAATATTTCATTAATGGACAAACTAGAACTACCAAATTAGCATATTTTGCTTCCCATAATATGTAGAGATAAACAACAAAATTAATTGTACTGATTTTTGATGAATGTTAAGATACTTTACTCAAGATATATATTTGTTGTGGGGGGCAGTATTTTTAGACAGAGTCTCTTTCTGTGGCCCTGGCTGTTCTGGAACTCACTGTGTAGATCACACTGGTCCAAAAACCCATGGAGATCTGCCTTCCTCTTCATCTGTAGTGCGGGGATTAAAGACATGCATCACCATGCCTGGCTTAAGATCTTTGAAAACAGATAAGGAACATGTGAACATGTTTACACAACTAGTAAAAAGAAATGAAAGAAAGGAAAATGATACAAGAATTGTGAGATCTTTCTTATAAACATGAAGATACCCCACATTTACCTAATAAATAAATATTATTATAAGCAATGTTTACCTATATTTTTTATTTTAGTAATTCACACTTACGCTTATGTTTCTGGTTGACTATAAGGCATAAGCTTAAGTCTTGTACTATCATATCTGAATTCTGAATAGAATTAACTCCTTTATAGTGAAATGTATTACCTATACAAAAACTGATAGGATGTTAGCAGGAGCACATGGATGTTATTAGAAACATACTTCAGCTGATATTTTTCTTCTTTGAAAAATGAATACTTTGTGAAATAATTACATTTAAATCTCAGAAAATTTAAAAAAATGTACATTTTAATTCATGTGATTTTTATGTGTGCTCTCATGAAGTTTTGTGCACCACACACATGAAGATGTCGATGATATGGCCAGAGAAGATGCCACATTATTGGCTACTGAAGCTCCAGGGAGCTTGAGATGTGGGATGTAGGTGTCAAGAACAGAACAAGTATTCTCTGCAAGACCAGCAAGTGATGAGCCTCCAGCCCTTTCTGTGTACCTACTAAGAATAAGATGCATATAAAAAATTATGAAACTCACAACGGACCCACACAAGGTTCAACTTTTGTAAGGAGAACAGACAAGTCCAACTGGGCATTCCTTTCTGTTAACTTGGCTAGCTTCAACAAGTTATGTGTGAGTTAACAGGGAGGCAAGGTGTTTTCTCCAAAAATCTATGCTGGTGGAACAAAGAGCAACACATTGTACATTTCACCTTTTAATATAAATACAATGATGGCTGATTCACTAGAGTACCCTTGATGAAAATTACAGTTGATCTAATTTCATCAGGGATTTACATCAGCTTTTATCTGAGGTGGCAGGGATCTGACCTCATGATCTCATCACTGGACAAAGCAAGGTTATGGAAGGATCTCAAGGTCCTTCATCCTCACTAAAATTCACACACTGACTTAGATTTCTTAGGAAGTAAAAATGGAAACTAAACATTCCACACAAGACTATGTAGCTTCACTGTATCACAAAGAAAAAATAATGGTAACATGGTTTATGCATATATTATCATGACTTAGGAACTGATAATTCTAAAATGATTTACTGGGAAATAATAATAGTCATATATATTGCAATTTGAAGATGAGGGCCTTAATATTGTCATGTAAGACAACTTCCTAAATGATAATTTCTTAAATAATCTATAAAAAGGTATAGCATATATTTGGACACTTTATTTTGTATTTTATTGTTTCTAATCAACGTGTGTTTCACAAGTTCACAAAATTCTTAGAATTCTGTGTATTGGTGTAATATTTCATTGGTGTTAGAAAAGATCTCTGAAAATAAAATATGTACTTTTTAGCTGGTTTGTTGAAGATTCTTTGCTTTAAAATGAAGGAGAAATGTTTCAAAGCATGTCTATGGAACTACATTCTACCTACAAGATACAGTTAATAATGTGTAATTATAAATAAATATTGAAGAATCAAAGGATGTTACTGTCTGAAATCATCTGAAATTTCTCTGTAGTTCAACGTCTGTGAATACTCAGTCTCTGTCTCCCTTTGTCTTTCCTTTCTTTTCTTTTTTCATTCTTCTTTTCTCCAGTGTCTTGTTTTTCTTCATTTTCCCCTTCTTTATGTTGCAAGTAACCAATCAAATTCCCTTCAGCATTCAGCACCACGGTGAACAAATGACCACTAGCCCAATCACCAGTTCTTCCAGAAAAGGACAAGCAGGCTTCATAAGTGATTGGACAACTTAGGCTGATGCCCAACAGAAACAACCACCATGGAGTTTCTCAGTAAGTGTGTTGTAGAAAAGAGAGATTCCAGGTCTTGAGTTATGGTGCCCATTTCAGAGTCTGTGGAAGAGTGTGGGGCTGAGAAGTGAGTGGATGTTGTCCAGAAGAAGGCTTTATTCTTAATCCACTTCATGTGGACTGGGCTGGGGTTGAACTGGCATTAGAAAGGAAGTAGGGGGTCACTCATTTCAGCCATAGATATGTATTGGTAATTTTATTGGCTCAGGTGTAGCTCATATTTTGTCTGTTTACAATATATTATTGAAAAATCTGCTTTGTATGAATACACTATGTTACAGAGAGTTGAGCCACAGAACAGAAGATCATAGTCTACCTGAAAGATCCAGAAGAATGACAGCTTTCAACAACAGTTTATCACTCTGTCTGTCTTTGTTTGCATGAAACTGTAAATCCTAATCACTATTGCCTTACAGACACTGTATTGTAGTAGCAAAAAATTTATGTTCTCATACTGTCTAGTTCTATATCATCATTTACTAACCATATCTAATACACTTTTATATATGTAGGGGCCATCACTGGAAAAAAATGGACAGAGTATTAATTTCTTCTGAGTTACATTAGAAAAGGAATAAAAAGTGTTAAGTGTTGAGAACAACACACTGTTTAGTACCTAGCCATATTGTGAGAATGTGAGTTTGTGTTAATTCATCTGTCTTTCTCTCTGTAAGTAAACATTTGTATTACCAAAGAAATTCTCATGTTGTATTTAAACTAAATTTATGACAATTATTTCTATTGGTTGTCTGAACTTTCCCTCCTAGATACTACATACTTCAATTCACATTCTAGAGAGCACTAGTTCCTGCATTCAGTTTTTTTTTTTTCTGTCAGAATTAACCACAGATGTGAATTTCATCAATTCCATAGCCCAGGAAAAGATTATCAAGGTCCACAAGGTCTCAGCATCCAATGATGAGAATGAATACCACTAACACACACACACACACACACACACACACACACACACACACACACACATCTCATATCATTTATACTATTACTCCCTAATCTTTGAGTTTTGTCTCATTTAAAGTCAAACTCATTGCAAAAACAATTAAGAGCATAGAATACTATCAGTTAAGGAACATCGGCAATTAAAAAAGAGATATTTGTGGCAACAATATTAATTAATATAACATGCTGTGGGATGGTCTGTATGTCAAACATGTTGCTTATTGGTCAATGAATAAAACACTGATTGGCCAGTGGTCAGGCAGGAAGAAGTATAGGCGGGACAAGGAGGAGAGAATTCTGGGAAGTGGAAGGCTGAGGAGACACTGCCAGCCGCCACCATGACAAACAGCATGTAAAGATGCCGGTAAGCCACGAGCCACGTGGCAAGGTATAGATTTATAGAAATGGATTAATTTAAGCTATAAGAACAGTTAGTAAGAAGCCTGCCACGGCCATACAGTTTGTAAACAATATAAGTGTCTGTGTTTACTTGGTTGGGTCTGAGCGGCTGTGGGACTGGCGGGTGACAGAGATTTGTCCTGACTGTGGGCCCGGCAGGAAAACTCTAGCTACAATAACATCTTTTGTATCCCTATAATGAAGAGAAACATTTGATAATGTCTCAGTTTTATCATTTTAGTGAAGTAAGAAGTGGACAGGACGTAAGAACAACATCGTCCTCTGTCTCTGTTTAAAATTGGATAGATTTGATTATTTAGGCTACCCAGAGAGAGGAAATGCAAACGAATGTACTTCTGATGAACTTCTTAGCAAGAAGAATGATGTCAGGAACTGAGAACAAAAGCAGTTTTACTGGTTCAGGTTTTAATTAAGGTTTTTGATCCACATCTAATTGGTTTTATACACCTTGAATGTTTTGGATCTAATTTCAGCCTCCTGGAGGTGGAAGTACTTTTGCCAGTACAACCTGTCAAGTAGACTGTTTTCATTCCAATACATCTTCTCGTCCTCTTGGTCAAAACTTAGGTCACCACACCTTTGTCATTTATTACTCTATCTTCTTTCTTTCCATTGGTCTACCTCTATTTGTATCAGTAGCAGGCTAACTTTGCCACTATACCTCTGCAGTATAATTATTTTTGAAACTAGTAGAAAAATGGCACTGCACTAGAATTTAAATTATTAAAGGAAAAATCTCAGGTGTTTAAAACTTTGACGTTTTATTGAATAACAACATAGCCACTGGTAAAATAATTTCTAACACTGATCCTAAAAGATAAACATTTATTTAGTTAAAAGAACAATAGTTATAAATGACACATTAGATATTTACCCTACCAAACACCTCAGTTTCACCAAAAGTCAAAGTTAAAATCATTATTTCATGGATGCCTTAGAATATCATCTCAGAAACACATACATACACACATACACTCACACACATACAGATACAAAGATACATACAAACACACACATACATAGCCACACACACACAAACACATTCAGCCATACTCTCACACACTCCTGTAAACACACAAATACTCACACACATACAAATATAAGCATACATAAATGCATACATACATATACCCTTATACAAACACACACACGCCATGCCTACTCACACATATACTGACACACACAAACACATACCCTAATACATGTATAAGCACATACTAACACATCTACAAACAAATAAAAATGCATGTGTGTGTCTCTGTAGTCTGATTGCTTTCCTGGGGGGAGGAGAGGGAATGATGAAGTGTACTTGAATTCTAACTTGCTTTAATTTACATGTTTCTCCGATAATAAGAATAATAGCAGCTTGACTGGTACTTTCATCTCTCAGAACACTGCATGCCAATTACATTTTTGGATATAAGTTGCACAGTCATTAACTCTTATGCAAAAATAAAGCCCATTTCTTTCCTTTTAACTGGTGACAGAATGAATAATGATATTGCCCTGGTCAGGTCATGCTACCTCACACCTCAGAGCCTTTGAGTGTGCTGCTTCTCAGGCTTAAATGCCATCTCCCCATCTGTACCTGGCTAACTTCCAAATTCATAGCACAAGCTTTAGCTTAGGCATCTTAGAGTCTAAAAAAGCTCTTCTGAGAAAATACTTTTTTTCCTGAAAGAGAAAACCTGAACACACTTGTAGCTCTCTGGAGCTAATGAAAAGGAGCACACAAGATCTTTATAATAATGATTAAAATGTTTTATTCCTTTCAAAAATTTTCCTTGACTGACTTTATTTATATTTTATATGGGGAAAAATTTAAAAATTATAAGCATACATATTCATACAGTCAGTCAACAAAGACTACACCTTATAGCAAAATATTTACTTCCTACTTTGAATACATTCCAGTCATTATTTCATTATACTGGTTATGATTACTCAAGGTGAAATTTTTAAGATGGGAAATTAAGATTCTCCTAAGCACAACAACAATAGCTTTAAGCTGTCTAATATTAATTATAACTCAGTTAACTAAAATCAGCAAGTCGGTCCTTAGCTCATCTGTCTATGAATGATCAACACCACGATTGTATGAATATCATTAGATTTCACTTAAATAATAATAAATACAAAGAAGATGATTAATTATATGATTCCACATGACTAGATCATATTGTCCATGTGTCTTCTCAAATGTTACTTTGAATGTTACTGAAGTATTTTATTTTTTAAAACATTAACAATTATTTGAGCTTGCTTTATGAAGATCACATTCTGCAATATAAATGGGACTTACCCAACTGGTTGATGATACCCTTTCTAAGCAGGAAATAATGCTGTCAAAAACTGCTTTTTAAACAGCCTTAAACTCTGCCCTGAACTTCTGCTTTGGCAATTTTAGAATCCTTCACAATATGAATTAGTTTCCTAGTCTCTCTCTCTCTCTCTCTCTCTCTCTCTCTCTCTGGTTACTTTACAACACACACACACACACACACACAAACACACACACACAAACACACACATACACACACCAAACAAACACACAAACAACAACATCTCAACAAAAACAACAATGTTTTGGTTTATTTTTATAATAATGGACAATGGACAAAGAAATGGCTCAAGTGTAACCCTAATTATGTATAGTACTTTAGAAAGAAGGGAAAATTTTAGACAGGGAAAAAAAAAGATGAAACTAATTATTTTAGCCTTCGAAAACCCACAAAATCATAGAGAGCTAAAATGAGCAAATGCTCCTTGGAAACTTAACCATAGTCATATCTCCATTTTTTATGGAAAATAATTTATCTTCTTAAAAGAAATTATCATAGCATTTTAAAAGGAATTTTATACCTATCATTTAGACAGGAAACAATGATTTTACACTTGACCATGGTAAATGTATATAAAATTTAAAATATGCATACTTCTTATTTTCTGGACTTGAAACTAAATATGGATAATATTTTCATATTTTTATTATATACTCTATCTAAAATTAAATATAAAATTGATCCTGTGTTCAGAGAAATAACTAAAAGCAACAGTTTAAAGTATACAAAACAGCATCTAAATAGTTAAGTAATAGCTGACATTGGTCAAAGTGGATAACTACAAAAGAATAAATAGAAATTGCATTCCAGACTTACACCATAATTCAGAATGCATAACAGTCTTGTCTGCTATTGACTGTTGCTAGAAAAACACTCAGGAGTTAGAAAGCTTATAACTTTATTTTCAAAATAGCTTCTTATCTTCAAAATATGTTTATAAGCATAAGATTTATATGTACCCATGGACTTAATTATGGAGACTGCTAAGAGTTCTGGAGTGGTTTAATGAAAAGCTTATTCAAGGTTGTTACAAAATTATTTAAATTTTGATGTGACATGTTAATATCCAGATAAAAAATATTATCTTGGGAAAACATATTTGAATTAATGTGAAATATTGAGAAATCTATCAAGGTGCAAGTAGCACAGAAAAATAAATTAAAATGAAATCGTCTACTGATTCTCTTTCTCTAAGACACACAGGCTAATCCATGGAAAAAGTCACAAAATATTTTGATATGGTCATTTCATAGCTAATTTTACTGTGAAAACAATAATTTAAAATTAAATGAACACATTAAAAGGATTAGCAATGTTTCCACAATTCTGTGCATCTTTGCATAAACCTGTTTCCTGAGAGGGTAATGCAGGAGATGAATTTAAAATACATATGACAGGATTATTTTTTGCTCAGTTTATTGTGAAGGTATTTAGTCAAGTGGAACATAGAAGTCCTTCTAAACAGGTTTTTTTTTTTTTTAAAGACAGACAGGTAATTGATTCCAACTAGAGGGTAGCAATACCAACAAAACCCTAGACACATGAGGCTTGCACCACTGCATTTGATTTGATGATCGTTCCTACTTGTAACCTCTGAACTATGACAATCTTCCTTAAGTCAACAAAAGCTGGTTAAAATTAATGAGTCTCCAAAGAAGTGCATGTTCAGCAGCTTAACTAACTTAAAATACAAGAATCAAATCCCAAATAAGGAACAGATGCTCACGTGTGCCTGGGGATGAATATATTAGGAATGATGAAAACTCATCACACCTTCTATAACTGTGTGAGACTGATAGATTAAAATAGATGGATATGACATCATTTTCAGTCTGCGTTAACCTTGCAGACATGTTATGGTCAAGTATATGCTTTCTAAAATGAGCTTCCTTGAACATATTATGAAATTCATTGAAACAATTGAAACTTTATTATATATCAGTATTCTATAGACTCTAAAGGCCATATTATTCTAGAAACTTATCTAGGTTTTCTAGAATTGTGGCTATTAACTGAACCATACCTTGCCTTCATATCATAGACTTTTGACCTTCAAAACCTTTTAACTTTTCTGTAAGTGGCATCCATCTTTGTGGTGGTATTGTGTTCCCCAAAATATTGTGCAACCTAATAAATTTATCTGGGGTCAGAGAACAGACAGCCACTACATACAGAGGCTAGAATATGGTAGCACTCACACCTTTAATCCTAGCATTCCAGAGGCATAAATCCATCTGGGATCTCTGTGAGTTCAAGGCCACATTGGAAACAGCCAGGCATGGTGACTCACACCTTTAATCCCAGGGAGTGACAGCAGAAAGAGAAAGATATATAAGGCGTGAAGACCAGAAACTAGAAGCATTTGGCCTGGGTAAGCATTTTGGCTGGTTAAGCATTCAGGCTTCTAGCAACACAGTTCAGCTCAGAGTCATTTGGATATGAGGACACAGAGGCTTCCATTCTGAGGAAACAAGATTAGCCGAGAAGTTGGCCAGGTGAGGCTAGCTGTGGCTTCTTCTGGTTCTCTGACCATCCAGCATTTCACCCCAACATCTGGCTCTGGGTTTGTTTTATTAATAAGAACTTTTAAGATTCCTGCTACACATCTTTCTTTAAATTATAGTTCATTTTATGAATTTATCTTGGATTCTATGTGTTGACAAAGAGTGATTTAAATAGAAAGCCAAATTCAAATGACTTAATTTGTCAAAATGAGCAGTTACAATAATAGCAATTTACTTATTCCTATGTACTTTATAAAGCTTATTGGAAGTAAATAAATGAATGATCATAAATAAATTGCAACAATTACAAATACATACTATGTTGATCTGCTGTGAGATGTCTTTCTGTATGCTCTGAATACGTATGGCTCCCATTGGATAATAAATAAAGTTGTTTTGACCTACAGCAAGAAAGCTTACAGCCAGGCGGGAAATGCAAGCAGAGGTAGAACAGAAGGATGGAGTTGAGGAGATGGGTGCACACTGCTGAAGGAGCAACAATATATCAGCAGACCAGTAACGCCACAGCTAAGTGGCAACATACAGATGAATAGGAATGGGTTGAATTACATTGAAAGATCTAGCTAATATAAGCTGAAGCCATATAGTTTGTAATTAATATAAGCCTCTGAGTGATTATTTTATAAAGGGCTGCTGGATGGTGGGTGAGAGAGATTTGTCCGGACATTGCGGCTGGGCAGGGACCAGAGAAACTTCCCTCTAAACTTATCTTTCATAAGATATTTTATACCTTTAATTTTTAAAGGTAGATATTTGGTTATTAAATTCACAAATGCTTTGTCCCAAATGAGTAGCATTTTTTATCACTGGCATTAAGACCTCATACTCTAAAATAAATATTCTGTCAAATGTTTTTTATATAACTTCTATCCAGACAGGTATGCTAGGGAGATTAACTACCGAGGAAATCTATTAACTCCTGCATGTGGATAACTTGAAACTCGATCTAGTTCAAGCTTATCTTGTTTTACAAAAGTCTTCATCATTACCTAGTAGAAAGTGCACAGGATTTACTAACTAGAATATTTTATTTATCTCTTTGCCAATAACATCAGTTTTATTATTAAATAGTGACCGTATAAGACAGAGTTACCCCTCGTTTACATACCCCTCTTTTGACAGTCTAGTAAATTTGTTTCCTTATCTGGGAGTTGAATTTCTAAGTGATAGTATTGCTGATTTAAGACCCCATATGATAGAGAAAAAATTATATGCACTATATGATATTCCTGTAAAATTATTTTATCTCTTATTTAAATAATATTCTTAGTTAGTTTAGAATGATTTCCTGAAAGATCAGAAAATGTTTTCGGTGTTTATTACAAACAAAGTAAGTGGTGGACAGGCAGAGCTGCCCTTTGTCATGTGTGGTAGGAGGGGCATTAGAATGATACTGCATCTGTACAGATGTGAGAAGGAAGAAGGCTTCACTTTTTTAGAGTACACTTTGGCTAAAACGGGCATTTGAAGAACAAGGCAGTTAAAAAAAAAACGTAGGGCAGTTTTTGTGGGGAAAAAGACATTGGAAAGCACAGTGTAAGAGGGGGCTGTTTAGATACAGCCACATTAACTAAGGTAGTTTAAGTTCATAATCAAATTTAAAAATATTTCACAACTTCAGGAGTTTTGTGATTTCAGCTGACACTGTGTTACCATGCTCTAGAGAGGGCTCTGTACTGGGTTACAGAGGTGATTTCCATTGTTTCCTGGAATGTAAGGAAGAGATCTGACACACTCCCGGGGACTTCTTTATGAAAGTGCTAATCTCATCCATGAGGACTCCAAGCTCAAAATGTTGTCATCCCTGGGCCCAGATATATTATAGACAGCAACACAAAAACGGAGGTGAGTATGAATATTCAGTTCAACACAGTGAAATATATGAAACAAGGCATATATCACACAAGATGTGAATGATGGACAGACGCAAGACTCTGGGTTCAGTTCAGCATTGAACCGGATTGATTTTTCCAAATGCTGTTTATATATCACTTAGATAGCTACTAAAGATAACAGTGCAAACAGAGTTCAAGCAAACAGTATCTTTATCCCTCATATCTGAGTTACTTCTGTACTTCCCTGTCCTAGTGGATTTATCCCTGCTAAGGATATTCCTTTAGATCTTATCACAGGCTTCAGATTATCCACAGTCTGGGAAAGGGTTTGTGTTGGAGAAAGGAAGTGAAGACCATCTGGACCCCAACACTCAAAAATCATCAGTCTACGTGGATAGAGTTCTTTATTTTAACACAATGGTTATTTAAAGAATAATTTATTAGTAGATCATAAATATGGTAAAGATTGACTTAACAACAACAACAAAAAAAACAAAAAACAGAGTTGGAAGATGTCTCAGTGATTAAGAGTACTGGTGGCTATTGTAGAGCACTGGAGTTTTCATTCCCAGCACTCATATGACTCACAACCATCTGTAACTCCTGTTCCAGAGAATTCAATGCCCTCTACTGGTTCTTCAAGCTCCTGGCATGCAAGTGTTACACAGACATACAAGCGGGAAAAACACCCATATACATAAGGTAAAATAAAAACAAAGAAAACCAGTACAATAGTAAATCTAGTAGAAAACACATTTGAAGAGAGATATTTGATTGTTAATCTAAAAAATCATTGCTGAAGAGTCCCTCCATCTTTTTGTTAGGTTCAAATGGGTCCCCACACTGTGGCAGTGAATGAATGAAACAACACATGTCCCTAAAGTGAAAGACTTAACAGGTAAGCAGAAGGACTGTTTTGAGTAAGTAGAAACCTAAATGCAGCATTCCTCAGGAATCTGGTAAGGCAGGTTTAATCCATCCTTGAAGGTCAACTATCTCAGGTTCCCTGTTGATCCAAACAGCCTGCATCAGCATAAAGGTGCCCACCTGCCTTCCACCATTTTGCTTCTCACGGCCATCTGACTCCAAGGATAGCCTTGGCAGTTTGATTCCCAATAAACCTTCCTTTCTACTCAGGATGTGGTCAAGTTCAATGGATTCAGTGGGCCTTCACTTACACTTCTCAGCTAACCCATCATTGAATGATTATACTTCAATGCTTTTGATCTCTAAACTCAAGAAACACTTTTGAAATGATGGTCTGTTGCTGTGGATATCGCTCTGTATAAATAAAACACTGATTGGCCAGTATCCAGACAGGAAGTATAGGCGAGACAAGCAGAGAAGAGAATTGAGGGAACAGGAAGGCAGGGGGAGAGATGCTGCCAGCTGCCACCATGACAAGCAAGATGTAAGGTACCAGTAAGCCACAAGCCACATGGCAACTTATAGATTAATAGAAATGGGTTAATTTAAGATAAAAGAAGTAGATAACAAGAAGCCTGCCACGGTTATACAGTTTATAAGTACTGTAAACGTCTGAGTGATTATTTTATATGTGGGTTGTGGGACTTCAGGGGCTTGGTGGGACCTGGAGAGAAGCTCTCCAGCTACAGTCTGTCATTCTATCTTTTTACACTTGTGCAATTATATATGCACATATATGATATAAATATCATTCATATATATGCATGATCAACCATGTTAGAGCTTGGGACAAACGAAGAACTAGCCTG
>CABHPR010149664.1:0-14199 GCA_902168415.1 Peromyscus melanophrys
TGAGTGTACCCAAATGTTTTAAAATATATATTACAATAGAGAAGAGGGTATAAAAAGAAAGAAGGAAAACGTGGTACATTCCAGAACATGAAGTTCTACTTAGATTCCATATTGGACAAACTTGTAATATTTTAAATAAAGCACAGATAGTCCTCACCCTTCTGGACCAGAAAGAATATTAGGTGAATTCTAGAAACAAAGCTGTGTCATTACCCACGTACATGATTCTGCCCATGCTGTGTTCATTGGAAAACTCGTGTTGATTCAGTGGCCCCACAAATTGCAACTTTGTCTTTATATCACTAAATGATGATGATAGTTAATCATGTTTATATATTCAAAATGTTTATTAATAAGGAAGAGAATAGGCTAGAGGTAGAGTGTATGAAATATCTGATGTTTTTATTTTTAGCTAAAGAGATAATGCTGTGGATATCGCTATATGTCAATAAACACTGATTGGCCAATAGCCAGACAGGAAGTATAGGCGGGACTAACAGAGAGGAGAATTGAGGAGGAAGGAAGGATAGGGAGACTGGCTGGAGCCGCGGCGAGGAGAAGGAAGATGTAAAGTACCAGTAAGCCACGAGCCACGTGGCAAAGTAGAGATTAATAGAAATGGGCTAAATATATGAGTAAGAGCTAGACAATGATAGGCCTGAGCTAATGGCCAAGCAGTTTAAATAATGTAAGCATCTGTGTGTTTATTTTATGAATGGGTTCGGTCAGGGAACCAGGGACTGGCGGGACTTGGGAGCTGGAGAGAAGCTCTCCAGCAACAAGATAAAGATAGGTAGGTTCTACTTATATAAAGAAGACATTTGGGACTTCAAAAGATCTTAGATGTTCTTCATTTTAAAAGTTTTTCCATTTTGTATTGACTAATTTTGTTGATAGTTTCATACACATATGTAATGTGTTCTGATTATTCTCCCCCTCTCTTATCTCCCTCCCGTCCCTACCAACGCCCTCACCCCTATCAACTGTACCAGTCCCTTTCCCGAATTAATGACTTTGGATTTTATCTTGTGACTCATCTAGTTTAACCATGATTGTGACCACTGGATTGGAACTATCCACTGGAGCCTGGTGGGGTCGCCAGTGGGTGCACAGCTGGAGGTGATGGCACCCTCTTTCCATGAATCCATCAGTAGCAAATAGCTCAACAGTGACATACGGGGGGCCCCTGAACCCTCCTCCCTCCACACCTCACTGCCAACAGGCCAGTTAATTCTTCACCAGGATGTTGGCACGTGCCAATATTCATCCTAAGTGATAGATGTATTAGTTCATTTAATCCTTGCAACAAGGAAGAGATTCTAGAAAAATCATCTGATGTCCTATATACCAGCCGACCAATTAAATAAGTTTGAGGTGAGAAACACAAGATTCTCAAGTAATATACTAGGTTCCACAAATGAGAAAACTAAGGCAATGAAGTTGAGCCAACAAGATGTTTTAATCTATGTAGCAGCCGTCACTAGGCAAAATTGATTTCAAAAACTGCAAAGTCTCAAACAATACGTTTTTATTTCTTATACACAATAAGTTCAAGGCAGGTGATTGGGCTGGTGGGCAGCTTTGTCCCAAGAGTGTCACAGAAAGCCAGACTCAACTCAGCTGGTGGTTCTGACCTTTTTAGACACATGAATTCAAAACTGAAGTGCTCATTCATTTCCTGTTACTGCTGTGACAAATTGCCATTGACTTAATGGTGAATAAATAATATATTTATGTCAAACAGCATAAATATATTATTAATATGTCTGTAGATGAGACACAGCATCCTCGTCAATGATCAGGGTGTGGCAGGTCTGTGTTTTGTACATTTGTACAAAGTACAGTCCTGCACATTGTGAAGTCTTCCTGTTTTCTTAGGTCAATGACCATCTTATAATTTAAATCTAGCACTTTAGGGTAGCTTTCCTCATGCCCCACTCAGATGATTCAGGACGTCCTCCTAGTTCAGTAGATTTCATCTACAAATGTGATTCTCCTTTGGTGTGTAGCATAATAGATACAAGATTCTGAGATTAAGATACAGACTCTGTTCAGGGGCCCAAACCCTACCTACTATAAGCTGATTGTGGAGAAAGGGTGAAGAGAGTCAGCTATACTTGGCTTTTGTGAGCCAGTTCTGCCTAGGGTGTTCATCTCTCCTGTTCAGACCCTGCTAGTATAACTCGGTTATGTAGCTGCATTAAGACAGTCTGCCTGGACCCAGGAAGGGGAAATAGGTCAGAGCAAGAATAATTTGGACTCTGGAGTTCCAACTCCCACTTTGAGCATTTTACACTTCCTCGCCTGCATGCTCTTAGCTTCTCTTCCTTTTGAAAGCCCGATTATCTCTTCAGATGTACACAGTGTCCACCTAGTAATTACACCACTTTCATGCCCTTTCTAAGCCAGGAGAGAATGAATGCTTGCATGCTTGTCCTCCAGGTCACCCACGACATCTGTTTGCTCCTGCTAGAAGTATCTTTGCCAGCTCCTGATCCTCATTCTAACACAGGCCATTTCCTCTCTTCCCCAGCCCCAAGGAACTCCTCTGTACTCTGCCCCAAATGCAGAACAATGTCTTCCTGGAGTTTCCCTCACATTGACCTACCACAATGCCTAGTGATTCTGCATTTACTCTAAATTTACTTACTATAATTAACTAACTAAAACATACAACGTATGAGTAAATAGGCATGCTTAGGTAGCTTTGCATTCCTCATGGTGGTTATGAACTATAAAGTTAATAAGGAATGGAGTCTTACAGCCTCTCTAGCTATAACATTTTAACAAATCACTGCACAGCTTTCCAACGGAGATGTAAAATGAACATCTGCCTCCAACTGAGAAGGCGCTAAGAGCCCAAAGACTGACACACACAAAATTATTTTGGTGAGCCTATCAGGTTATTTATGGAGCTATGAACCACAGAACAGCTGAATTTTCCCAAATTTTCCCAACTCCCCAACTACGGGGTCTTGTTTTTCACGGTTCTACGCCTATAGAAGAATTAATATAAGCCTGAACTTGGGGTACTACCTCATGTCAAGGCCACAACAGACTTTACATCATAAACAAAACCTGTGGTGGTTATATGTTCACACATACTCCACATTTATCCTTATTGGGTTGTCCTTATTGCCAAAAACTGTCCAACCATGAGAAGAATGGTCTGTTATGCCTCCGTTTGGCACATAAAATGGGTAAATAGCAGCTTTCTGCAGGCTACAGTCGTCCTGGAGAGGAATCAGGACTAGTCAACTGCAATAACTGACGCATGACTCTGTGTCTGTGTTTAAAGACACTTTGTTTAATAGGTAGTGTTGATTCATTAGCAATGAGCTCATTCTGTGTAGGACGTCAGATGAGAGGACGGCTCTGTGTGACACGGTGTTCTTGTTTGCTTTCTATTGCTGTGAGAAGCATCATGACCAAGAACAACTAGGAGAGAAAAAGACTATTTAGTTCATCGCTGAGGGAAGCCACAGCAGGAACTCAGCGCAGGAACCTGGAGGCAGGAACTGAAGCAATGACCATGAAGGAACACTGCCTACTGCCTTGCTCACATGACCTGCTCAGCTTGCTTCCTTGTATAGCCCAGGACCACCTACCCAGATAGGGTCGTGGTGGTCTGGAACCTCCCATGGCAACTATTTAATCAAGAAAATGCCCCCACAAAAATGCCCATGGGAAAATCTGAAGGAGGCATTTTTCTCATCTGAGAGTCTCTCTTCCTAGATATGTATAGGTTTGTGTCAAGTAGATAGAAGCTAACTGGCACACGCAAGCAGGTTTTAGCTCCATAGAATAAAGAACTGACTCTGTTCCAGAGCGGGAAGGAAGAAGACCTTCAGGGATTCACTCAAAAGCAGTGAGAGAACAGCTGAAAAGTGCCGAGGCAGAGCTGACCACACACTGGAAGAATCCAGCCCCCAAACAGTTCTAGATACTGGTCTCCTGGTGCAGAGAGAAAAGACAGAAATCCCACCTAAAAGTTACACTAGGTGGCTCTGATGAGAAGAGACCAATGGGCACACACGCAGGACAAGCACACAGCTCCCAGGGATGATAATAAGGTTAACACGATATTACACTCAAATAGCAATAAAGAAAAAGAAGTAAATAAACAAGAAGGAGGAACACAATATCCAAGAACTTTGGAATATAATAAAGAAAATAAACTGAAGAATCCATGAGATTAAAAAAAGAGCTGAGATAAAAACTAAAGGCATAGAAAATATTTGATAAGATCTTAGCAGAAAAATGCCCCAAATCTACATGAAGAAATGGATATCCAAATGCAAGATCCAGCAAGGACTCATATAGATGTGTCCATAAAGGAATACTCTCCATGACATATTGTAGTCAAGATGTCAAATATACAAAACACAGAAATAATGTTAAAAGTTGTAAGGGAAAACACCAACTCACCTGCAAAGGCAAACACGTAAGGGCAACATCAGTCTACCATCAGTCCTAAAAGCCAGGAGAGCATGGAACACTATATTCCAAGCCCTAAAAGCAAGCAATTGTCATCCGAGACTGATGTGTCCAATAATGTTGTCTTTTAAAATTGATGGAGAAGGAAGGACATTTCAACACAACCACAAACTCAGGCACTTCATGACCACCAAGGCAGCAGGGCAGAAGAACACTCTACATGGAGGATAAAGAATGAGTCTGAAGGAGAGCGCAGAAAAGAATAAATTTCATGAAAGAAAAGGATTAGCAAAGAGAACTAGAAAGGAATCCAGCGTGCCTGGCATTCACAAACTCCTAATACTAATAGGAGAGAGAGAGAGAAAAGAACAAAAGCATCAGGACTTGAAAATGACGTAATAAGGACAAGCAGCATTCCACTGCAACCCCATGAGTCTGGGAGAAAAGTTTTGATCTGTGACTTGGTTGTCCAATATAGAGTAGTCAGCTTTGAAATCATATACACAAAAACAACAAAAATGGAGTCAGCAGATTACATTTGTGTATATGTATATATTTGTGTATATATATATGTATATATTTGTGTATATATATGTATATATATATATATATATATACCAAATATAATCAAAGAAAAAGAGGTTGTAAATTTGAGTGGCAGGGGGCATGGGAGGGGTTCAAGGCAGGGTAACTGGGAGGAGTTAGGGGGAGAAAAGGGAAGGGAAAGAGATGTAATTCTATTTCAATTAAAAACGCTGTTTAAAAAGAGGTGATAAATATGGAAAGGCAAGGGGAAATACTAGTTAGCAACAGACTACAAATAGAAACAGAAACACTGAGAGTAAGGTTTATAAAGATGATCACCTACAGCGCATCCATAAACACAACAGAAAAGAAAAAACCCCAGGGCCTAAAGAGAAGGCATGGGGTTAGTAACACGTGTAGCTTCTGCTTTGGCTTCTCTCCATGATGGACACTTCTAAGCCAAGTAAACTCTTCCCTCCCCAATTTGTTTTTTAATCATGGTGGTTGTCACAACAAAAAGGAAAGCTGGGGTGGCAGTCCCCTCGCTTTTTTGATCGTGTTTTTTTGTTTGTTTGTTTTGTTTTGTTTTTTCATCTTTTCAGTGTTGATTGATTTTTAGAAATACCCAAAAACTATTTGGAGCCGACTCCGGTGAATAAAGTGATGATCGAAATGGTTAAGTACTTTTCCTTTTACCAAAAATAAACTGGAAATATCTAAAAATCAATCTGGGTTTTGTGCACTTCACCAATTGTTTCTGGAAGGCCATTTCTAAGTGAATATTTCTCAAACATTCTGAGTAATGTCTGCTTCATTGGCAAATATGAAACACTCAATCAAAGAGATGTTCAGCTTGCATACTTGAACTCCGGCACACATGCCTCATTTTTACATGCACCAGTTTGATTTACACAGAGAGAAGTGTCTGTAAGTCACATCAGTTAGGTCTTTGGTGCTTGCTCCTCCCATCTTTCTCCCCCGCTCCCCCCCCCCCCACTCTTATTTTCTGTTCCTGTTTTACTCCTAACTAACTTACACTCTCTGTGTCATTGTTTTCTTTCTGTCGACATCCTAAACGTGTCTCCTTGGATAAGCTTCCATCAGCCACCTCTTCTTTTATTTTCATTTGAACATCCATAACTACCAGTTTTACTATTTTTAGATATGTTTTGGCGAGAGGGGAACCAAGGACCAAACCCAGAGCTATCTGTGCTGTCTACCACTGACCTATCCCAGCACTCTTATTTCCTTATATTATTCTTCATAGAAGAAAACAAAACCTTCCCATCTCTCTGATGTTGGGCTCTATTTTTGTTTACTCATTTATTGTATTTCTTTACCCTGGAGTATATAAAAACAAGAACTTAGTCTCTTGTCCACTGATGTTTCCACAGAATCCAGACACACATACTATTTCCTAGTAAACATTTGGAAAAAGACTGCTTGAAATTTATATTAAGAAAATAAATTGTCAGCCTAAATTTTAAAACTGTAAAGATGCATGCCAAGTCATTCTTCATTTTAAAAACTATATATATTTAAATTTCTCCTTCAATGAGACAAATAACCAAGATTTTTTTGCCAACATTTTATATAATACAAGATGAATGCATCTTCAGTAAGCCCAGAAATTTGGCTACACTCAAATTCCTTGAAAATGACATCTCAGCCATTGGACATAGAGCTAGAGGATTTGATGTTTGCCCCGAGGGTTTCTGGTCTTGTTTTTGTCCACTATATCTTCATTATACCCCTATTTTTCTATTTTGGAATAGTAATGTGTGTTCTGTGCAATTTTATGTTGGAAGAATGTAATTTGCCTTTTGATTTTACGGGGGATTACACTTAAGAGATTGCCTTGAGTCTTAGAAGAGACTTTGAACTTTTAAACAGTGTGGAGACTGTGAAAAACTGTGGGGACTTTTGAAGTTGGACCAAATGCACTTTTCATTATGATAGACCAAGAGTCTATAGAGGTCATCGGGTGGAATGTGGTGGTTTGAATGGGAAATGTTCCCTATAGTCTCAGGCATTTGAACACTTGGTCCCCAGCTGGTGGCACTATTTAGGGAGGTTTAGGTGGTGCAGCCTTGCTAGATGAAGTATGTCAATGGAGGTTGCTAGGAGAGTAAAAAGCCCCACTTACTTCTAGTCTCCTCTCTGCTTCATGCTTGTGGTTCAAGATATGAGCTCTCTGCTTCCTGCTCTCTCCTGCTGCCTTGGCCTGCTTCTTTGCCATGAAACTCTGGAACTGTTAAGCCAACCAACCTCTTCTCTAGGTTGCCTTTGCATGGGGTTTTATCACAGCAACAGAAGAGAAACTGTTATTCCAGGTTCTTCTCTTTCTGTCCTGAGCAGAGCACCCAGGAGAGAGAGAACCTGGCGACAGTGGCGAGGTCGTCAACACTCTGTGGGAACAATTCTGCCGTTGGAGCCAGATTCCTGGATAGCTCACTCTAGCATCCTTTGCTTGTTCAGGAGTCAAGGGATGCTCCCTCTGACAAAGCTGTTGGGTACATTTCAGACAGTCCTCAAGCCAGATCAAGCCCAGTGAGAAGGACAATACCAAAAGGAGGCAAAAGCCCACCCAGAGGTAGGCATCTCACAGGATCTAGTGGGAGAGTGCAGTCGGCCACACCACTCCCCAGGATAGAGTTTATGGACCCATTGGGAGTGGCTTCCCCAATTTAGAAGATCAAGGCAGTAGCCACATCAGAGGACAGCTGGTGGTAATTGAAGTTTAAGGTGTCAGCCCACCAGGAGGAAGCTCTGATGGATCATTCTCGGGCAGGCAAGGCCCCGAGACCACAGACTCCAGAATGTCTTTTGCTTCTGCTGGGCCTTCACATGTTTGCTGCTGCCATCTTTCTTTGGTATCTGGTATGGTGTGAATGGGTGTGGGGAGATCCCCACTGCCTGTAATGTAGTGTGTTTATCTCATGGAAACATCCCGTTCTACTGGGCATTTTTACCTGTGGATTATTATGAAGATGATTCCTTCCTAGGCTGTACTATCCAATTGAATAATGTTAGCTTAAATAGAGTTTTGATAATAAAAATTTAAACAAGGAAGTGTCACACAGCTAGAACACATGAGTTTCTATTGAGGAGATGTATAGTCTGTGGCTTAGGTTAATGATTAAGAAAATAAGTCATTAACCTAATGAGTCCCGGTAGCCTAGCCAGCTTAAATTCTTTTAACTTTAATATTGGGAGATGTGTTTACCGGTTTTGGAATACATAATAGCTGAAACAAAGCTCTGAAAATAACTTAAAGTTAGACTAAGATGTTTTTGTCAAAATAGCTTTGAGAAAGAAAAAAAAAACAAGAAGATAATCTAAAGTTTTAGAAAGGCACATAGTTGAATGGGGAACTCATTAAGGTCAGGGAATAAGAACAAAGCAGCCCAGTTATCATTGGCTGATGTGTCTTTCTTGATAGGATTGGTTGATGACCAAATGTGATAATTAATTCCTTATACTCATTTCTGCCATCAGTCTCCTGATATAAGAAACTACTGATGAGTGGGTATGCAACTCAAACATTTAGTAGAGCTGACTCTTTTTTTTTTAATAAAAGTTTAGGTTTGTGATTCCTTTAAGATTCCTTATAAGATTACCTTTCAAGACAAGTAATAAAGTTCTTTCTTTGTAATTGCAAAACGCAGCCTACCAGTAAAAGACCTGACTGAGAAGAATGTCTTGCCCGCCTACACAGTTAATCTATAACAAGTTGCTTGGGTATGAATGTATGTGGGTTCTTGGGATAATTTGTGTTTCACTTGTAATATATAAAATGTTTAATCATGTAAGGGAGATGAAAAACATGTTTTAACCTGTATTCATTATAATCATTCACTTGAAAAATAGAATGTAACCACATTATGATTCCTATATGCCTGAAAGATTTTGTTGGGATGTATAAGCTGTAGGAAAAAAGTACACAGTAGAAAGAATATAGAAGAATAGAGAATCAAAAGGAAATCATCAAAAGAGAATGTGAATGTCTTTTTCCCTAACCCCTCAGATAGAAATGTCTAGTATGCACCAACTCTGTGGCTTCCCTTTGAGCCCTGCACTGCTGGAGGCTGGTCCCCCAGGTAGCGGTAGGACAGGGACCACAGAGTTAGCCTTTATGCTATCTCCATATCAAAATGTCACTTTTCTTATTCCACACTCAAATATCCATGTGTGAAATGCAATGGGTTAAAAATTCACTGTTCAAGCCATAGGGTGGAAGACTTCTGAGCAGGGGGTGAGAGTGATTCATAAAACTTCCCTGCTGTATGTGAAGTTTTTGGCCTATGCATGATTGTGATGTTTTTTAAAAGGAAAGGCTACATAGCCTTTAATATAAAAAATGTGTATTTTGTTTGTACATGCATGCATGTTTATATAATGTGTGTGGGCATGCATGCATGTTTATATGTGTGGGGGCATGCATATGCCACTGGGTGGAATCTTGCCTTGAAGACACCTTCCTCTTTATTCCAGTACACTAATCTCCTTATCTCTTTCAGCACAAATCTTGGCTTCAATATTATGTTTATTGTGCTCTTTTTGTCTTTAAACTGTTCATTTTGTTGTGAGCCTAGCCTTTAATGGCTAAACCATCTCTCCAGCCCTAAACTGTACAGTTTATATTTCTTTCTGACCCACTTGCTCTTTTTCATTATAGATCTGCATACAGTCACTAATAACTATATTAATAATCATGTCTTGAAATTTATTCAATATCATGCTGCCTTGAATTTCTGCTGTACCTCCCCCTGCCAAATTATTCTATTATTTTGTAATTTATCTTCAGGCTAGTTCTTAGGACAAGGACAGAAGGAAGCCAGATCCTTTGCCAAAATATCATAGGAATGGCTTCTAGCCAAGTTGATCATACTGTTTCTCTCTGAGACCTCCTGAGCTGGGACTCCACTGTCTACATTGCTCTCAACACCTGTCATCAAAGCTCCTACTAGAATGGCAGATTAATTTCTGCTTATAGCATTCAACTGTTATTCTAGCCAAAGTTCCAAAGTCCTCCACATTACCCCCAAAACAGCATGGTCAGGTACCAAATTCTGTATTAGTTACTTTTCTAATGTTATAAAAACACCATGACCACAACAACTTATAGAAGAAAGAGTGTAGTAGGGCACATAATTCCAGAGGTTTATGGCAGGGAAGCAGACAAAGAAGCAAGAATGGAAGTGGAGAGTCCACACCTGAACCACATGCACAATGTAGAGAGAGTGAGCCAGAAGTATGAGAGACTTTTTAGTCTCAAGTGACATATGCTACCCACTCCAGTAGCATACTTTCTCCAGCAAGGACATACCTCCCCCCAAACATTCCCAAACAGTGCCACCAACTGGGGATCAAATGTTTAAGTTCTAGAGACTATAGGGGACATTCTCATTCAAACCACCACATCTCATTTGGGCAACAAGCAGTGTATCTCCTTTATTCACAAGTGGAACAATGAAAAATCAGGCTTTGGACACACACCAAAGCCCCTTCCCCCAGACTTGAAGACCTGATGGGTAAGGTAAGGACTTCTTAACAAACATTTTATAATGTAAAGATCAAAAACTTCACAAAAAGTAATACATTCTTTTTCAATACAGTGATTGTGACAAGGAAAAAAAGATGCTAGAGCACACATTCAGAATCTCTAATAAGACCTATTGTAGGAACCATGAGGTTTGAATTTGTTTTTGTTTCTTCATGGTCCTTTCATTAAGATGGCAACTTAGGATTTAATGTATACATCATGATTTGTAGGATTTAGATAAGTGATTTTTGCCTTTAATGAGTATTTTAATTGTTTAATTTTTCCTTTGATCTGAATATTTTCAAAAAAAGATCTATGTTCAATAATAACAACTACATGTTTCAGTACTAATCTAAAACCCAAGTGAGCCTGACACCTCTTGTTTTGTATTTTTCCTTTGACACAGTCATGCCTGTTTGGTTACAATCTCCCACACAACAGCTCTTTGACCCTAAAAGCTGCTCACTCCCTGCTTTCTGAACTTTGACTGTGAAATAATTGCTCACTTCTTGCTTGCTGAACTTCAGAGAACAAGTTTAAGTGTTGGATAAATTACTTCCATCTAACTTTTCTAACCTATCCATTTTTCCAAGAAATCCTTTTCTAAAACAATCGATATATCCACTGTATGTATCTCAAGCAGAACAAGGCCCTCTGAATCAACTGGGCAAGGCCTATATGAAGTCACAGAGACTGAAACAGCAAGCACAGGGCTAACACGGGTCTGCACCAGGTCTTCTGTACACATAAGCATAGCTTTCAGCTTAGTATTTTTGTGGGACTCCTGGGTATGTGAAAGAGTGACCCTCTGATTCTTGTGCCTGTTCCTGGGGCTCCTTTCCTTTTGTTGGGTTACCTGGTCTGACCTCGATGTGATGGTTTTTGTTTTATTTTATTTTATTTTGTTAAAAAAAATAATAAAAGCATCTATGGGATGTTTTTGTTACAATCACCAGAAAGATAGTATACATTATTATTTTTTCATATTAAGGTATATTTACTTATCTAATGAGTATTTATTAAGTACCTTGACTACTTTAAACACCAAGAATGCCAAATAAACTAGTCATATCTCTGACTTCATGGATCATGTGTTCTGATGGACTGAGTGAAAAAAACAAATAGGTAAACTAACAGGGAAGAACAATTCATAAACTGGTAGCCATGTATTCAGAAACGTGGCCACATATTCAGAAACTGGTAGCCAATAATTCAGAAACTTGGAGCTAATGAAGCAGGCACACAACAAGAAGTGGAGGGTATGAGCATGGCCACTACAAGTAGAGCCAAAAACCCAGTTCCTGGGTAGTACTCATCAATATTTGAATTGAGTGTCAAGAAGCCACTCAAAGATTTGAGAATAGGATTCCAGGAAACACAGACATCACAGACAAAGGTCTGTGATGAACATGAAAAAGGGAGAGATGTGGGATGCCTGCTGGCATGGCTGAACAGAATGAACTCATAAATTCAAGCAGTTGGAAAGGACATTGATGATCATGGGATGGCCAGGAATTCTTCTCAAGGATCTCCCCAGGTCCTTCAGACTCCTTCCTATGAGGATCTGAGGGACCCTGAGTAAATGAAGTCTTGGGGAAATGTGTGATATTGACATGGGCACAACCATGTCAAGGATCCCAAAGCCCCAGACCCATGGGAAATGGTAAGCCTTCCTCTGGCCCATGTGTAGATGGTACGCTGTGCCTAAGCTGTGTACTATAGCCTTCTCCCCACCTCTACCCCCAGATGTTTACAGCCTGAAGACTTTGCCCCTACAGAGACTGTTCCTATTGCGATTAACTAAACTTGCCTCCTTCATTCAACTGTATACCATAAACCTTACCCCCTTGTTCAACTTTATTGTATGCAATAATCCCACCTCTCTGCTCAACTATATATTGTAATTGGAAGTTTTCCTGTGTCCCACACAGTCCATAGCCGCTCAGACCCCAATAAACACACAGAGGCTTATATTAATTACAAACTGTATGGCCATTAGCTCAGTCTTATTACTGACTAGCTCTGACATTTAAATTAACCCATAATTCTTATTTTGTTTAGCCACATGGCTTGGCACCTTTTCTCAGTTCTGCCTTGTCATCTTGCTTCCTCTGTGTCTGACTGGTGACTCCTGACTCTACTCTTCCTCTTCCCAGAATTCTCCTTGTCTACTTATCTCACCTATACTTCCTACCTGGCTATTGGCCAATCAGCATTTTATTTATCAACCAATCAGAGCAATACATATTCACAGCATACAGAACAATATTCCACAGCAATATATAATAAACATGGTGAGCTTCCTGGCTTCTGTGGCTTGTCCATCAGAGAGCTCTGTTCACTCCCAGTTTTTTGTTGTTTGTTTGTTTTTGTCTATATGTCTATGTGTCTGTCTTTTCTTCATTCCCTCAATGCCTCACTCAGGTCTATCCCTGGAGCTATAATGAACAAAGCCACTCCCATTGTGGGTGCCTCTCCTTTATGGCATACTTTTTTCTTTTAAACTTTTTGAATCTATGCCCTGGTACTGCTTAACTATCCTAATTTTTCTCTTGATATCCTACTCTTTGCAAATTGAATTTAGTGACACTGTATAGCCCCAGCATGTTTAATAGACATCAGTGATGTATTCAACTATAATCTCAAATACATATTCATGCAATGATATAATAAATCACAACAGTCATAAAAAAAATCCCATGGACAGGAAAATACTTTAGACACTTCTTTAAAATTCACATAGCCAAAGTTACTTTTGTAAACTCTTTTCACTATTTAGTCAGATAGCTAAATCCTCAAGAACTTGGTAGAACATTACATGACTTCTTTATTCTCCTGGTGGTGCCTCTGCCTTAAATCTCCAGCTACCCGTGTGTGACACTAAATCTACCTCCCTTGGCAGTTCAAACCAGCACCTGGTGCAACCTATCTCTATCTGTGGGGTCCAGGGATCATGTTTTTATTGATCCTGTTTGCAGTTTGTATTTAAATATGCTGTCCCTTCAAAGCACTTTGTCGTGAGTCTTGAAGGGTTCTATCATGAGTTAGGATGGCATGGTAAAATGCTTGTTTTTTTATTTTTGTTTTTTAATTTTGATCCTGTGCATCTGCCGAAGTCTACTTTCACAACGTGCTATGTTATGAAGCTAACAGGTACTTAAGATCCTTGCATGACTGCTAAACAGAGCTGGGGAAAGATGCTTCCTGATGAAGGACTGAAGCATATGGTTTGCTGCGTGGATGGTGATGGGCAAAGCAAAGGAAGAAGCTGATTAGTGAAAAGGGCTTAAACATGACGTCACTTGCAACCTGAGGAAACTACATTCTATCAGATGATGGAGGGTGACTGAAGAAAAAGGAATACAAAAATAATGAAAATCACCTTTGCACATTGAAAATAATACTTTATTGGTAAGTCAAATATTTTACTTCAAGAGCAAAGATGAAACTCAATTTATGACTGGTCTATTGGTCTGAATAGGCATTTCTCAGAAGACATATAAAGAGCCAATGGTTATGTGAAAAAGTGCTGAAAATCATGAACTGTCTGGGAAAAGAAAAATCAAAACCACAGAGAGATACCACCACATAGTCAACTCAGCTATTATCAAGAAGAGGAAAGGTAAAAAATGCTGGTAAGGACGTGACAAAGGGAAGTGTGTGTGTGTGTGTGTGTGTGTGTGTGTGTGTGT
>CABHPR010149664.1:14209-46791 GCA_902168415.1 Peromyscus melanophrys
TGTGTATGTGTGTATGTATGTATAGCTGTGTATGTGTGGCTCTGTGTGTGATGTGGTATTTGTGTGTATGTGTGTGTTGGTGGTGCGTGTGTGTGGTTTGTGTGTATGTGGTTGTGTGGTGTATCTGTGGTTTACATATGCTTGTGTGTTTGTGGTGTGTTTTGTGTGTGTGAAGTGCATGTATGTGGTGTCTACATGGTGTGTGTGATGTACATGTGTTATGCACTTGTTTTTGCATGTGCATTCACCTATGTGTGCTCATGTGGAGACCAGGGATTCAAACCAGGACCTATTTTCTATCACTCACCCATGATTTCTCTTTTTTTTTATAACAGGGTCTCTCACTGTACCTGAAGTTCATCATTTCAGTTAGAATAGCTAGCCAGTGAGCCACTGGATCTGCCTGTTTCCCACACCATCACTGAAGTTATAGATGTACCCCTCCTGGCTTCTACATGGGTGCTTCAGATCCAAATTCTGCTCCTCATGCTTGGGCAACAAGTACTTTACCCACTGAGCCTTCTCCTCGGCCCCAGAGAAGGGAAAGCCTTACATGTTGTTAAAAATAATGTAAGTTATTACAGTCATTACAGAAAACTGTATCCAGGTTTTTCAAAAATCTAAACAGAATGGTTATATAAGCTGGCAAGCCCACTCTGGGTATGTAGCCAAAAGAAGTAAAGTCACTGGGCAGAAAACACACCACCTGTATCTTCATGATTCACAGCAGTCAGGATATGGACTCAATCTTATATCAATATAAATATCAATAAGAAGATATAACGAAAATAGGGTACATACTCACAATGCAATACTATTCAGACACTGAAATGCATGAAACTCGGACATTTGGGGTAAAATGAGTGGACTTAGAGGTTATGTAAAATGAAGTGAGCCAGGTACCCAAACACAAACACTACATGGTTACATGATCTCATATATGTGTGGGGGATCTACAAGGGTTGATCTTGCAGAAATCTATAATAGAGTAGTAGTTACCAGAGACTAGGGAGAGGGGGAATGGGCAAATTGCCCCAAGGTGTGCAATGGAGAGAAATCAGCCACGCTAAGGCTCAGTAGAGTTAGCATTCTGTACCACATGATCATAGTTCCAAGAAGTTTAGAATGTCCGTGCCATAAAGACATGATCAACATTTAAGATGTCATACAGGCTAATTGCCTTGAGATGAACACTGAGCTATATATGTACATGAACCAAAACATTGCCTTGTACCTCATAAATAAGTACAGAGATGATCGTGTCCATCAAACAAGTAGAATCAAGCATGATAGAACATGTCTGTAATGTCAGAACTTGGGAGGCTGAGGGAGAAGGATTACCATGAATTCAGGGCCAGCCTGAGCTACATAGAAAGACTTTTTTAAAAAAGAAAAGAAGTAAAATATTTGATAGCAAGTCAACAAAATGAGGGCTACTATACACTCTTTATAGATAGAAAGATATACACAAAAATAGAGAAAGGTGGGAAGGGCTGCAGTGCAGACCTTGGTTTGGGTGAGGGTTGGAGGAACTCGGGGTATCTAAGGATAACTAGATAGAGGAGGTGGGAAGGACAGAGAGACTTGGGATGATGTTTGTTTTCAGGGTCAGGCAGCCGGGTGGGAGGCTTTCTGAATAAAAGTACTTAAGATTTCAGAGGTTTCTCTGTTCAAAGCCAGAACTTTGCACTTTCCAGGTTTCTGTGCTGACAACATCTAGATCCATGACTGAGACTAATGTCAAGAACCACTTTATAATGGATTAGAATTTGAAATGCCAATAGGAAGAGGAAACATTTTTTATCTTTGACAAGCATATGTCAGAACAACAGTCCTAAAGGGAAGCTGACAACAGCTGATGGCTGATCTCTCACAGACTATTTGCAGGTATCAAGCTTTTCTCCATAGCATTTCCTCACCATGTGCCGTATCTGCTTCACTGTAGTGGCCCTTACATCGTTACCTCACCTTACCTCTTCCTTGCAAGGGATCTATTGGCCAGAGGTATTGTCTCTGTCATCTATAGGAAACTGAACAACCCCAAATGCTTCTCTCCAACTGCCCCAGAGTCACAGCAGAATTACTAACCCACCTCTCTCAGGTTTCCAGCCTGCAGGGTTTCTCTAATTTGATGGTAGACATCTCCAAACCCAGGTCTAACTCAGCTTGTTTTCATTTCCAATTTGAGATTTGAGACTCTAATTTGAACACTTCTAAATTGTCTAAGAAAGCTCAGATAGCATTTCCATCTTCAAGCTTTGCAATGAAGTATAATACTCATTATGCCCAACAGGTGCTCAGAAGATGGCAGGGCAGAGATTGCTGTCCTACTTGAAATAGAAAGACAAAAGACACTAAATGTCAGGCTGTGTGCATGACGCCTTCTCCATCTGGGAAGGTTTGTTAAAAAGGAAGGAATCAGTCACAACAGCATGTCAGTGGAGGATCATCTAGTTGAAAATTCTATTCATAAAAGAAAACTGTAAAACTGTGTGTGGGAGATAAAAGAGTTACTGGAATCATTTATATAAATAACACTCTACTTTCTTGCTTTATACTTCAACAGCCTCTAGACAAAGAGCTGTTGTCTTCCAAAATCTATAATGCAGGCTACATAGTCTACACAAAATGATTGAAGACAGTAATCACGTATCTATATTCTCTCTCTCTCTCTCTCTCTCTCTCTCTCTCTCTCTCTCTCTCTCTCTCTCTCACACACACACACACACACACACACACACACACACACACACACACCACATAAACATGTATCCACACTTGTGCATGTGTGCACACACATATGTGAACATTAAACCCACCAATATTTACATTTAAATTGCAGAAGTATGGTTAAGAGTCCACAAACTAACCCAGTACTCAGTGCTTATTAAATACAATGGCTTTCTCTCCTCTCCTTTCAGAGAGTTGACTTTAAAACATAAGACACCCACTGAAATTTAAATTTCTGCTGAACAGCTCATCATCTTTTACCATTGAGTACCAAGCATTTCGTGGATTCACATTTGATAAGTCAGACAGTACTGTCCTCCAAAAACCAGAAACCAAAAACATGCAGCATGGCATATAGGAACACCAACTACCTCAATACTCAAACTCCAGGGTCTACAGATCCATGCATGGTGTATATTTGGTAAAATGCACTCTGCCTCGGTGTACCTTACTGTCTCTGGACTGAAATGATGATCTTTATACATAATATTATATAAATATATGCAAAACAGCTGAGTATCATCTCTTGAGTAGGTCATCTCTTATTCTGAAATTACAAAAATAAGTATTTAAATATTCAATATTAAATCAAGTCCCCAAAAGCCCTTTTAATGTTATGTTATGAGACTTCCATGGTGGTGAGTGAGAATGGGAATTGAGTTACAGAACAAATGTTCTTAGTGTTTCCTCCAGTGTGCAGAGCAGGGTGTGATTAAGCATCCTTGTGAAGTCTGCCATGTGGCTGCTTCCAGACTGTACTTGGATTTTCTTTTATTCTAGCTCCATGTTGGAATAGAAAAATGTTGTTGGCTGTTTTTACTCTTTTGAGGGGCCCACCACCCAGCTTCCAAAAAAATCACACAGAGAGTTATTCGTAATTATAAATAATCAGCCTTAGCTTGGCTTGTTGCTAGCCAGTTTTTCTTAACTTTAAATTATCCCATCTATCTCTGGCCTTGGGGCTTTTATCTTTCTCTGTTCCTGTACAGCTTTTCATTTCTTCTTACTCTGTGTCTGGCTTTGTAGCTGGGTGGCTGGGTGGTTGGGTGGCTGGCCCCTGAAGTTCTCCTCCTTCCTTTCTCTTGCTCCTTCCTCTCCTTCTCCCAGATTTCTCCTTCTGTTTCTTCTCTCTGCCTGCCAGCCCCACCTATTTCTCTCTCTTGCCTAACTTCTGGCTGTTCACCTCTTTATTAGACTACCAGGTGTTTTAGACAGGCACAGTAACACAGCTTCACAGAGTTAAACAAATGCAACATAAACAAAAGTAACACACCTTCAAATAATATTCTACATCACCAGACCCTTCACTGGCACACTGGATATATTTTGTTGTCAGTTTAGCACAGACAGGTCACAGGCTAATTTTAAGACATAGCCATGTGTTTGCACATAGCATATGACTACCAGCATTCTTACACATACATAATATCTCAATAAACAGTATACTGTTCCTTGAGTAGATTGTAGAAAGGAAAAATTGTGTCAATGATATACTCTGAAAAAGGAAAGACAGAAAAAAAATCAGATGCTCCTGAGTTTTGGGTGAGTTGTTTGCATTCTGGCACACATTTGAGTATGAGTTTTATCATCTGGTCAATTTTGGATTGGTTCATGAGGAGGGCATGGCAATCTTCTCAGCCTTCTGAAGGCTTTGACTCAGGGCTTACCCTGGAGCTTACAAAGGAGTGAGAATTGGTGATTGAAAATCCAGAGAGAAACAGGTGAAAGTAGGTCCTCAAGAGCTCAAAGATGAAATCAATAGCCTAGGAAGTGAGCCAAAAAAGTCAGAATAAAAAAAAAAACTAAAACAAGGTTCATATGAAATCTGGAAATCATGGGTAAGGATTGCACAGGCTTTGAAATAAAAACACAAGCCAGCTGTGCAACAAAGGGACCAAGAGCTTCTGCCTCACACCTCGATGGTTAAAATAACAGCAGAGAAAAAGGTGGTCTTTACTTAGACAACAACCCATAATCATTAATCTCTTTTATTTTATATGTATGTGTGTAACCCTGCATATATTTTACTCATCACATGAGATTCAGTGCCTTCAGAGGACAGATGAGAGAATCGGATCCTCTGGAACTGGAGTTACAGGTGGTTGTGAACCACTATGTTGGTGCTGGGAACAGAACCACTGGTCTTCTCCAAGAGCAGCAAGTGCTTTTAACCTCTGAGCCACCTCTCCACTGAACTAATTTATAGTAATGTCAAAAATAAACATAATTTCTATTCCTATCATGCTCTATGCACAGCAGTCACATAAATACAACAGCAATACAAAGGTAAGTGTAGTTCTGTTTTCAGGGGAAATTGGTCAAGTGGAGGAGACACACTATATGCACATGATGGTGTTAGCATGGAGTGAGAGGTGAGAGCAAAGTAAATGGAGGACCTCCAGAGGGGACCTCCAGAGACCTGAGGGGTCAGAGAGGTCATCACAGACATGGGAGCACATCCAAAGAAGCTAATGCAGCTGCAGACAGAGTGCTTTCACAGGCATGGGGGGCTCCCAGGCAACAAGTATTCCAGAAGAAAAGAATATTGTGTCAGAGTGTACATCCTGCGGTAGAGGTGAGTTTGGAGCACCCAACTAGGGGTGCTCAACCTCCATCCAAGAAGTTCTAAAGGGGAAATGGAAGCAGAGCAAAAAGGATACAACATGGGAGGCTTTGAGCAGCCAGTCCAGGGGTTCAGTTATTACCCTACAGGAGATAATAGAGGCTTCTGTGGCTTTAGGTTTGCAAGCAACCATTAGAAAATACTAGGTGGATAATGTTTTAAACAACAAAATGTTGCAGGTGGAGCTGGAAAAGTATTCCTATCATCTGTGCAAAAGAAGAAGGGAAGAAAGATGAAAGCAGATACATCCCTATTTGAGACTAAGTCATTTCTATTTTGGGAGCATCTTTCCAAGGAGTGTCAATACTGTTGGTAACAACACAGGGTAGTGGTTTGGTTTTGTTTTCCTGTTTTCACTTTTTGTCGGCTAATTTTGGTTGATTGTTAACACAGCTGGGAAGAGGGACTCTCAGTTGAAGAATTGACTTTACCAAATTGGCTTGTGGGCACGTCTACAGGGCATTATTGCTAATTGAAGTGGGAGGGCCCATCCGACTGTGGGTGGTGGTATCCTCAGACAAGTGGGCCTGGGCTGTCTAAGTAGGGTGGACGTGAGCCTAGGAGCAAGGCAGTGGGCGAGGCTTCTTTGTGGTTTCTACTTCAAGGTCTGGCTTTGAGTTCCTGCCTTGGCTTGCCTACATGATGGACTGCAACCTATAACATGAAACAAGGCCTTTCCTCCTCAGTTTGCATTTGCTCATGGTGTTTATGACAGAAATAGAAAAGCAAACAAGAACAATTGTAAATATATAAAATATAGACATACATAATGGAAGTAAAAGGCCTATTTATGCCCCTCCCCAATGTATTTTTGGTGCTTCTGATTTTGTTCATTTAATTAGTTGGGTTTTATTATAGCAAATGCTACAGCATAAAATATACTCATATATGTATATTTGATAAAAGTTCTGCTTCTTGTTTGTAAGAAGTTACCTGGCTGAAAAAAAAATATATTTGCTACATAGTTTGGTTGCTGCTACAAGATTGCCTTTCAAGATTGGGGTAGTGGTTTAGGCTTCATCAACATGTGGGGATGATGCCTGTTCCCCATGTCTTAAATAACACCGTGAACTTAAGAAACCCACAAAGACAAGTTCTTCCTCTCTTGTAAGTGAAACCAGCCACACAGACCAGAACCTCCCTTGATGAACATATGTTGAATGACTGTAGCTTTTATTTAAAAATTTCAATATATGTAAATATGAGTTAGTTATGGCTCCCAATTTGGAGTGTGCTCAGACTAGAGAGACAGCATTAAAAACAGAATACCTTAAATGCAACCTGGGGCTAGATAGGTTACAGGCCTGGGGGAAACCCGATGCTATTACACTACTAAAGGAACATAACAATAAAATGACTCCTGATGACACACTGCTCTACCCACAGGTCAATGCCTCACTCAACCCACATCGGAGAAGCTGCTTCTTGCAGTAAATGGGAACTAACACAGAGACCCACCACTGGATGATGAAAGAGAGAAAGACCTGGAGCACTCCGTCCACATGGGATGTTTTCACTAAAGCCCTCCCCTCAAGGCTCAGGAATCTATGCAGAAAAGGGGGGCAGGAAGATTTTAAGATCAAGATATGGTAGATGACTCCAAGGAGACAGTGTCTTCCAGATACCACAGGACTGATGTTCATATTAACTCAGAGACTGTGACGGCATGCAGGGGACCTCCCCAGGTTCAAGCCAGACAGGGTCCCGGCACTGAGAAGGGGAAGCGGACATGGGGTCCCACTCCTAAGCAAGAAGCTATTTGCAATTGAGACCTCCTGGAAAGGGAAAATCAGTTTTCTTCAATGGAATGCCACTGTGTATTATCAACCACACTCTATGGCAGACTCCATGCCCAGAAGTAATTGGCCAACACAAAACAAACTCATGTTTTATTTTCTGTAGGCTTTTGTTTGTTTTGTTTTATTGATTTTGTTTGTTTGATTGATTTTCATTTGGGGGTTTGTTTGAGAGAGAGAGAGAAAGAACATGAACTGGGTGAGTAAGGAGGTGGGGAGGATCTGGGAGAAGTTGTAAGAGGAGAAAATATATGATCAAAATATATCATTTGAAAAAAGAATTAAAAATATCTAACTAAAATAAAAAAATATCTTCAGTACAAAATACAGTGTAGTGAATGACCTAGTCCTGTAAAAGTCTAGTTTATGAAAGGAGAAGCACTTTCTTCTCAATGAGGCTCTCAGAGGACACCTCATGGAAGAGTAGATCTTCTATCTCAGTCTTTAGAGACAGCCAAGAGTGGATCTATGTGCTCATAACTCTTCCAGACACAGAGAACATCGTGAACCACAAGTGCTAGACAGGTGAGTGCCAGGCAGCCATGGACAGCTGCTAGGTGTTTCCTGGGACTGGGAAGCATTAAAAGCTGACCTGTAGCTTCATGTTGCCAAGGAAACATTGAAAAGTCAACCCGAGTGTCTGACTTCCTGTCTGTGCACTGAGAATCCAGTCAGAGAGGTGTCTCACCCTGAAATGCATCACTTGTTTTTCTCTATTACCTAAAATCTACAGACACTTTGGAGCTGGCATAGTTCTTGCAAGAGCCAAAGAAAAGAGCTCTTCTCTCTATATTGTCATGACATAAGTTATTTCTAGGTTGAAATAGTAGGTAGTGCTGGTAAATAAAGGAAAGCTGAGACCTTATTCTATCAATAAGCACATTCTAAGTATATCCAACCTATCTCTCACTATATTGAAAATATTCTATGTAGATATTGGTCCCAACATGAAAGTAAACTGATGTGCTCAGTGTCACAGCAACTGCAGATCTGCATTTCTTCTTCTACATCTTACCTATTTCCTTTGAATTTTTGTTGGGTTTAAAAGAACTTTGTGGAGAGATGGCTCAGTAGTTTAGAGCCCTCAGTGTGCAATCATGAGGACTAGAATTTAGACTCCAATATCTAGATAACAAGCATCTCCCACCAACACTGGCAAACCCAAGTCCAAAGGATCTGATGCCCCCTTTTGGCCTCCACGCAGATAAAAGCTCACACATCCATATATAGACACACACACACACACACACACACACACACACACACACACACACACACACACTATAAAAAGACTTTATTTCCTAAAAGCATGGTGTTTTCTACTTGAAGATTAGCCAGAGAGCCAAAGCATTCTTCTTCAAGAGGTTGATGTGAAGTTTCGATTATTCTTACACTGCCCCACTGTGTCACCACCATCAAATGGGCTCTATCCTCCATAAGCCACACTTACCAGTGAACAGCCCCCTCTGCTGAATTTTCCCTTACTTAATGCTTCATAACAGGACTTACCCAGGAAAATGCAATCCTAAGAAAACATTAACTCTGGAAGAAACTAAGTCTTTTCGAAATGTAATTGGGTAATTATTTCCCATTAGATTAACAAATGATTGTCTCAGCTCAGAAACTATGGCAACTTGAGAAATCATAGCTGAGAACCAGGGTGACTTTATCAAGTTTACCCTGCAGAAGAAGGATGCCATTTGCTATAGGTCACATGAGGGCAAGTGTGAGCAAATAGCTCCACAAATTCACTCAATACTTCTGAGAACTGTAGGTAAACAGTTTTGTCCCCCCAATTATAGAGATCAATGTTTGACTGGACCTTGGAGTTTACACAACTAGCCAACAAATATGTAGCTGAGACCCAGGGACAGAGTTCTCTCTATTCTTCCACACAAGTCCTCCCCATTCTCACTCAGATCATCACACAATTTCACCATCTCCCTCTGTCCTAACAGCATCTTTCTTCTCTAATCACTTATGAAAACAGAACTTTTTTTATTCTCATGAGAAGAGTGTAACAAGCAATTCAGTCACAAGAAATGGAGAGTTGGAGCTCGGGTAATATGGCAGAGTCAGACTTCCACAAGAAGTGGGCCCCAGGCATGGTGAACGAGGTGGTAAATCCAGGTGCTGGATTTGGATTAGGAGTTGTTTTCTCAATCACCTTCTTTAAAAGAATAAGGTGCCAGGCAGTGGTGGTGCACGCCTTTAATGCCAGCACTCGGGAGGCAGAGGAAGGTGGATCTCTGTGAGTTCGAGGCCAGCCTGATCTACAGAGTGAGTTCCAGGACAGGCACCAAAACTACACAAAGAAACCCTGTCTCAAAAAACCAAAAAAAAAAAAAGAGAGAGAGAGAGAGAGAGAAAAGAAATGAAAAGAAAGGAAGGAAGGAAGGAAGGAAGGAAGGAAGGAAGGAAGGAAGGAAGGAAGGAAGGAAGGGAAAAGAAGAACAAGAGTGTGACTATTAGCCTTTGGTTCTGATGTGGAGGTGTGGATGGCTGACTCCAACGGCCAGCCTGACGTCCAGGCTCCATAGCTTCTATATGGAAAAACAAGTCAAAAAGCAATGACTGATGCTGAGAACATCTCAGCGCAAGGAGAGAAGCCATGTTTATATCTCAGGAATACTGAAGCTCTCTGGCATCCAGTGACAGTGCCATCAGCAAGACCTTAGTTCCTGCCACTGTTCGTGTTTGAAAGCAAGCCTGTTTCTTTTGTATTTTCTCTCTAGGAATTGGAAGCAGGTGGTCTTAAAATAAATGAAAATGTGACTTCCAGCCAGGTGGTCATGGCACATGCCTTTAATCCCAGCACTTGGGAGGCAGAGGCAGGCAGATCTCTGAGTTCGAGGCCAGCCTGGTCTACAGAGGGAGTTCCAGGACAGCCAGAACTACACAGAGAAACCCTGTCTTGAAAAGGGGGGGAGGGGCAGTGCCAGGGCTTCAAGAATAGGAAGAAAATACATCCAATAGAATACAAAAGGAGAAGAAAAAAAAAACTTCTCACACAGTCACAGTGGCTCCAGGCCATGGCAGTTCTTCCCAGGCTCCCAAATCTCACCAAAGCCAAGACACAACCTCTGCTCCTGAAGGAAGATAATTTCTAAGAAGTTCCCAGTACTTCAGTTTGGGTATGATCTGAGTGTGCCTCAAAGGTGTGTGTGTGTGTGTGTGTGTGTGTGTGTGTGTGTGTGTGTGTGTGTATGTATGTGTGTGTTGGGATGTAGATCTTCAGTTAGCCAGTGTTGGGGGTGACGTGGGATTTTTAAGAGGTGAGCCCAAGCCGTTGCAGGTGTTACCTTCAAAGGGATTTGGTGTAGTTCTTACAGAGCTCTGGTTAATTCTTATGAAAGGGTTCTTGTGAACAGCACGTCTACCCACAGAAATCAAGGTCGAGGTTCTTCAATAAACTAAAATGGAAGTGCCATACAGTCCAAAGACCCCGAACACCCATGTGTTTTGTGGTACTATTCACAGTAGCCAAGTCACGGAATTAGCCTACAGACCTGTCAACAGGTGAATGGTCAGAGAAAAAGTGGCATATGTACAGGACAGAGTATTACTTGGCTGCAAAGAAGAATGAAACCATGTCATTTGTAGATAAATACTTGGAACTGGAAATCATCTCATTAAGCAAAACAAGGCAGACTCCGAAAGGCAAATACTGTCTGTTTTCTCTCCCATACAAAATCCAGGGTAGGGGAAGGAAAATGGTGGAAGGGAGGGTATGAGAAAAGAAAGGTGAGTCAGCAAGATGGCTCAGGGGTGAAAGTATTTGCCATGCAAGTCTCACAATCTTTGTTTAGTCCCTGGAACCTACAGCTGAAGGAGAGACCTGACTCCCAAAAGATGTCTTCGGATCTTCTTCCACATGTAGTGATACTGAGAGCTCTCTCTCTCTCTCTCTCTCTCTCTCTCTCTCTCTCTCTCTCTCTCTCTCTCTGTCTCTCTCTCTCTGTCTCTTTCTCTCTGTCTCTCTCTCTCTGTCTCTCTCACACTCTCTCTGTCTCTGTGTGTCTCTCTTTCTGCCTCTCTGTCTCTTTCTCATGTACACATATGCACTAATGATGCATAAAATAATATTTTAAAACAAAGAGGAAGGATACCAGGGGAGGGAAAGGAGTCTATGAGAATATAATGGAGTGAAAATGGTCAATGCACGTTATATACATGCATGAAACGATCATTAAAACTATTCTTTGGTACAATTACTATGTACTAATAAAAAAAGACAGGAGAAAAATGAGGAGCAGGCCTGGCCTCTCTGGCACCTGCCTCGCCATATGGTTTCTGCCTACTATAGTCCCTCCCACCCCTGTGATGCCAGCCTCATCTTCAACCTGATCCTAGTCCCCTGCCCTCACAAAACTGAGAGCTAGATAAAACCCTTGGCCTGATATACCCATCCCCAGGTATTTTGCCAGAGCTGTGAAATATGGACTAACACCACTGACACACTCAACTTCTGCTCTGAAACTCCTGGGCCAAATCACAAGGACCATAAACCCACACAGTGGCCACCTGACAGTGCTTCCAGCTGAACCCATTGCGGGCCACAGCAGCGTCCATCAGGAAATGTGAGGATGCTGTTTGAAAACGGGGTAATGGATGCTGCGGGACAAAAATGACCCCTTTCTCCAATAGCTCTTAATCACTGTTATGTTCTTCCTCCGGCTTCCCGGAACCCGTATGAGGCCCCGGAGATGATTAACAAATAAAACTACTTTTCTAGCAGTAGCAACAAAGCTTGAAGCACAGGAAGCCAAGAAGTCACTGGACAGGGACAAAAAATACATTGGAGACAGGTGACAGAATTGAAATTAAACTTAGGAGAATTTAAAGGTTTCACCACACCATCAGTTTGTTGTAAGTTGGGAAGAATTCTGGGTTTAAAGGTTTAGGATGTTTTTGTTTTTGTTTTTGATAGACTGTCTTCACTGAATAAATGGAATATAATATTCTCAACAAAACAAAAAAGGCAAGTTCAGTATTGAAGGTGAACATCTCAGGACTGCTTTGCATCTTTCAGTGTTTGGGTTTCTGAGTCTCATCACACGTCAGTTTGGTCAGGTTAGTGGTAAATCCAAATGCCGCTCCAGGAAAGTCACTAGAGGTAACTAGAAGGTGGGTGTCCCATTCGTGACCACCCGAGTCACAGCCAGCAATGTGAACAAGCCATCAGCTTTGTGGTGATTTGTCTTGAGCAAAGGAAGTTGTTATGCTGGCCTGGAAGGGTGGATAGGGTGCCAGCCTTCAGGTCGGGAAGGGATGCCCATGAGAATATGCACTCCTTACTGCAAAGATCTCAGATAGAGAGGCATGAGAAACTACAAGAGGAACTTGCTGCTAAGTAAGGGTATGCAGTCTGGCATCTGAGGAATCAAGACTGAGAAGATAACGGATGACTTTGATTTCAGTTTATTTATATAGAAAAATAAATAGTAACAAAAGACAGAGAGGAAGAGCGCATCTCTATTAGCCCTGCCTTAAAACACATGGTCGTTTCCTCTCTGTGACCCCAAGATGCATGTTTGTTGGTTTTGTTCCGTTTTTTTTAAGTGTAAAGCATTAATATCTTTATTATGGCATAATGGAGCACTTTATACAGTAACTCATTTTAATGTAAAAACATTTTATATACAACTGCAGAGAAACAATATACAGATGGCTCGAACATAAAAACAGGTTGTAATTCAAAAGTCCAGAGTTATTTGATAAACAGGAAAATATTTTTCTCTGTAGGAAATAGTAAAAATGATAACATTTCCCAATAAGCCCATTTAAACCAAATAATAGCTGAATTATACATATAACTATTATTTAGATTCTGGGATCCAGAAGAAACCTTACCTTCATTGTTCAAAAAGCTGTTTTACTTAAATTAAATTGTGTAAATGAGATTAATCTTCCCCTTCACTGTTTGATTTATGGCAGATCATTTTTCTTTCTTTCTTTTTCTTTCTTTTTTTTTAAATGGATTTTCAAGACAGGTTTTCTCATAACAGCTCTAACTCTCCTGGAATTCAATTTGTAGACCAGAGTGGCCTTGAACTCACAGAGCTCCACTTGCCTCTGCCTCAAGAGTGCCGTGATTAAAGACATGCACCACCACTGCCAGGCAGCAGATGGTTTTCCTGTAGGCTAACCCATAATCCGACTTCAGGGAACAGCAGCAGTAAGGAGGCAACAGAAACTGCAGAGGACAGCAACGAGGAGCTAGAAACAAAGTAACTCATCCCCAAACACAGACTGAATCAACAAAAGTAACTCATCCCCAAACACAGGCCAGAGCAACAAGAGTAGCACATCCCCAAACACAGGCCGGAGCAGAATTTTGTTAAAGCAACTGGTCAGAGCATAGGCAGAAGGGACTGTTCACACTGTGGACCCCAATGCCCTTCCCACTGTCACAGCCCCCCCAGTGCTTCCTTCCTTTTTGGTCATTTTCCCGGTCCCCATTTCTTGCAGAGAGACAGCCTTCTGAACTGGTTCATCTATCCATCATCACTTGTCTTCATTTGGAAAGGGATAAGAATTCACTGCATCTTTATTCCAACATACTGTCTAGACTTATGCATCTCTCTCTCTCTCTCTCTCTCTCTCTCTCTCTCTCTCTCTCTCTCTCTCTCTCTCTCTCTGTGTGTGTGTGTGTGTGTGTGTGTGTGTGTTGTTGGTTTGGTTTGGTTTTGGTTTTTCAAGACAGGGTTTCTCTGTGCAGCCCTGGCTGTCCTGGGAAAAGATTTCTTTGCATCCTCAGGACAGGTCAGCCCAGTCATCAAGTTCTGGTTAAAACACAGGGAAATCACTATGAGGGTGATGCTTGTCAAACTCCACTGTGTCTGAGCATCAGTGGGGAACTTGTTAAGCATGGATCCCTAAGTAGAACAGGGCCTGGGATTTGGATTTTAATCAGTTTACAGGGGTGCATGGTGCTGAGATCTGAGGACCATCTTCTGAGTAGTAAACCATTAAAGGATTTCTGGCAGGGATTTCTCCCCTTGGTTCCCACAGAGGCAGACAAGCACAAGGAGAAAGCTGCTTGCTCTTCTTCTGCCTTTAGGGTAGCATTAAAGACATGTAAAAACGTGAAACTTTGTCAGCCATTTTGTATCCAGAACGGTTGGTAGCCAGTGTGTTGAAACAGCCAAGCAGAAGATTAGAAAGTGGCCTGATGTGTGATGGTGTCACTCTGTCTCTGATGTGAACTCATTTTTGGAAACTCCTACTTCTAGAGTTATTTTAATGGGATAACAAATATTCTGATTATGGCTTAATAAAAATTAAGTAAAAAAAATCATCTTGAGTGAGGGAACCCAGAAAGACAAGCATGGTATGTACTCGCTCAT
The DNA here is from genome assembly GCA_902168415.1 of Peromyscus melanophrys. NCBI lineage: Eukaryota > Metazoa > Chordata > Mammalia > Rodentia > Cricetidae > Peromyscus > Peromyscus melanophrys. The sequence goes on from CABHPR010149664.1 coordinate 28,708, forward strand.
AAGTGGATAGTAGATGTAAGGCAAAGGATAACCAGGCTACAATCTACAGCCCTAGAGAAACCAGGTAACAAGGACTAAGAGGGATGCACAGATCTCCCTAGGAAGGGGAAATAGATGAGACCTCCTGGGTAAACTGGGGACCAGGAGGTGGGGTGGGAATGGGAACATAAGAGAACAGGATGGTTGAGTTGGGGGAGGGACAGAGAAAGAGAGCAATGAAAGAGATATCTTGATAGAGGGGCCCATTATGGGGTTAGGGAGAAACCTGGTGCCAGGGAAACTCCCAGGAACCCACAACAATGACCCTAGCTAAGACTCCTAGCAATAGTGGAGAAGGTGCCTGAACTGGCCATCTACTGTAATCAGATTGGTGACTACCCTAATTGTCATCAGAGAACCTTCATCCAGTAACTGATGGAAGCAGATGCAGAGATCCACAGCTAAGCACTGGGCCAAACTTCCAGAGTCCTGTTGAAGAGAAGGAGGAGGAATTGTACAAGCCAGCATGGTCAAGATCACGAAGGGGTAACCCACAGAGTGCTGACCTGAGCTCATGGGAGCTCATGGACTCTAGACTGACAGCTGGGGAGCCTGCAGGGGACTGACCTAGGCCCTCTGCATGTGGGTGACAGTTGTGTAGCTTGGTCTGTTTGTGGGGCCCCTAGCAGCAAGACCAGTATCTGTCACTGGCCCATGAGCTGGTTTTTTGGAACCTATTCCTATGGTGGGATGCCTAGATCAGCCTTGATGGAGGGGAGAGGAGCTTGGTCCTTGATATGCTGTGTGTTGTTGACTCCCATAGGAGGCCTTAACCTTTCTGAAGGGTGGATTGGGGAGGGTAGAAAAGAGGTGGGGGGAGGGAACCAGAGGAGAGGAGGGAGGGGAAACTGTGGTTGGTATGTAAAATAAATTTAAAAATTAATAAAAAACAAGAAAGAGATGATATTGGGCAGGAGAGGTAGTTCAGTCAGTAGAGTCCTTGTCTTAAAAGCATAAGGATATGAGGATATGAGGGTTTTTTTTTAAGTTGGCCAAAGTGGCCAAGGTTTGTAATCCCAGCCCTGGGAAGGAGGAGAGCGTAGATCTCTGGGGATTGTTGGTCAGTCTAGCCTATTTGGAGAGTCTTAGGTCAATGACAAACTCTGTCTCCCACAAACAAGATGAACAAGTCCAGAGAAATAGTTAAGGTTATACTCTAATCTCCATAGGTATACATATACGTGTGCATGCACACCCACACTCACCCACCCACCCACCCACACACCCACACCCACACCCACACACACACACACAGAGAGAGAGAGAGAGAGAGAGAGAGAGAGAGAGATGATTTTAACTCCTTCATTATAATGAATGAACTATATTTTAAGTATTTTTTCCAGAGAGTTCACTCCTATAAAATTTTAACACTTCTCTAAGTTGAAGAAAATAGTGACCAAAATTACATCTCCATGTGGGAAAAACCAGGGCTTTTAAAGCAGGCTGAGAGAATCCACGCACTTAACTAACACCAAGAAAGTGGTCTCAGCATCAAGCTGACCTGAACGAGATGTCAAGAGATTACATAATCACAGGACAATGTCAAGGAGTACACTGTCTGTTCCTGCGGCACTGTGGGCACTGTTTCACTCAGCCTAAGGATTTCCTGAGAGCCATCCTCCCCATTAGGCAGAGTCGCCCTAAGAGGTGGTGAGGAGCAGGAACTCTGTCCAAATAAGTTTGCACAGAGATTTGTTGGTGTCTGTGATTGATTCAGGCCACACAGGCAGTGTAGCGCTCAGCAGGCCCAGAGCAAGATAACCTGTGGTCCATAGGACAGCTTTAGGCATGCTGAGCAGGAGAAGCCACAAAGTGGCCAGTGTGATGGAGTTCACAAGAAATACAGTTCAGACCCTTGCCCGATTATCCAGCCGCTCCCAACCACCTACTGTGTGCAACTCAACCCTAATGGCATGTGGCCTCTGGGAGGGGCTGGAGTAGATTGAGGAAGAGCAGGGCAGTGGGGCTCCATCCATAAGGCTGTGGGAAAGTCATCGTTCCCACAGAGTGAGGACTTTGCAGTGTATCCTTCTTTTAGGAAGAAGCATTCACACGCTTCTCAGGAACCCCTCACCTCAGTAAGGAAGCACAACAAACGCACTGGTCCCCCAGAGTGAACTTCGGTGGAATCACACCTCAGTTGTCGTTGCGGCCTTGGGAAGAAGGATAGGTAAACTCTGCTAATTCTTCCCCTGGGAAAGAATTTTAGCAACACAGTGTGTTCACATCTCTTCTACATAACATTCCATATATTCTATCTTCCCTCAACCCATGTTTCACTTATTTTACTAGTCTGAAACATCACACACAGGTTGTTAACTCTGGTATTTGTACTCAACATAGCCTAGGAGGCTCATCCATCCTATTCACTGATCTTGTTTTGTTTATGACATCATGGAATATTCTCACATATTACATTGACCTTATGAAAGAAACATATCTCTGAATATTTTCCCCAAATGTACTGAGCCACTAACTGACCCAGGAATGACTTAAGAAAATCTCTGAGTTGCATTGATGGAACTCACTAGACAAGCAAAGACACATTAAGATGTCAGCACAGCTGTTCTCTATCATGATGGGGCTGGATCAGATGATTCCTTTTGATAGATTCCTTTTGGTAATATGTTTCTGAACAAATGAAACAGTATCTGAGATTCACAATGTAATAAAAAGAGATATATTACGTAAGTCTAAAAGTGAGGCATTATGTGGTAATACCTTCTTTATTTAGAATTTAACAATATTCAGAAGAATGAAAAAAAGACAAAATAATTCTGGGAACTATAGACTCACTTGTGTTTATTGATTGTCTTAGTTGGGGTTTCAATTACTGTGAAGAGACATTGTGACCACAACAACTTTTGTAAAGGAAAACATTTAATTGGGTGGCTTACAGTTCAGAAGTTTAGCTCATTATCATTATGGTATGGCATGGTAGCACACAGGCAGATATGGTGCTGAAGAAGGAGCTGAGAGTCTTACATCGTTACCAATAGGCAACAGGAAATGGTGTGAATTAGGCATAGTTTGAGCATAGGAGATCTCAAAGCCCACTCCCACAGTAACACACTTCCTCCAACAAGGCCACACCTACTTCAACAAGGCCATACCTCCGAATAGTACCACTCCCTGTGAGCTTATGGGGGCCAATTATATTCAAACTACCACATTGATACAATCATAAGATGTGTTTTCCATATGTAAGACATTCTTTCTGAAATCACATAATTATCCATCAAACATCTCAGAGCACTATAACTTTGTACCAACAATTCTGGTTAAAAAATGTTTGTCTTTTCCATTATACACTATTTTTATAGTTATACATTATTTTTACATAATAGTATATAATAGTTATGCACTATTTTTAAAGCAGTTTTATATGCTGGTGAACTTCTAAAGAAATGTATCATATTATATGATATTACATGACCATGTTTTGCTAAATAGCTTTGAAAGTTTATTAAAACTATTATTTCCAAAAGTGTGTAATGATTAAATACCAGAATGACTTATACTTCTACTTATACAACTTCACATAGTATTTACATTACATTACAATTACAGTTACAGTAAGATAAAACATATTCTGTTGTTAAAAAATAAATGCCTAGACCTTATTGATAGAAACTTCCTGTTTCTCAGGCAGTGGTGGTGAATGCCTTTAATCCCAGCACTCAGGAGGCAGAGGCAGGTAGATTTCTGTGAGTTAGAGGCCAGCCTGGTCTACAGAGCAAGTTCCAGGACAGTCAGGGCTACACAGAGAAACCCTGTCTCAAAAAACCAAAACAGAAAAAAAATAGAAGGAAAGAAAGAAACTTCTTATTTCTCACCTTGCTGGAAGGTTAAAAAAATGTTAACTTTGGGAAAAAGCAAAAATGAAAATCAAGTCTAGGAGGAAGTGTGGAATATTCTATCTGTTTTATGTTAGATTTCAGCTAATTTTCTTGGGAGTTTTTTATTGATACATCAGCTAGCCACCAAAACATCCCAACTACTTCTGTAACCACCTTTACTTCCAACTTTCACCTTCCTTCCTTCCCCCCCACAAAATGAACCTGCTTCACACATCACCCTCTGGGACATCTAGTAAGTGACTGGTTATCTAATGGGACAAAATAACTCCATTCTGTTATGGAGCATAATTCATGCAAAAGTTTCAAATTTATGGCAGTTTAACATTTCTCATCTCTGACTCTATTTATTTATTTATGGTTTTTGGAGACAGGGTTTCTCTATGTAGCCCTGGCTGTCCTGAAACTCACTCTGTAGACCAGGCTGGCCTCCAGCTCATACAGATTCACCTGCCTCTGCCTTCTGAAGTCTGGGACTAAAGGTGTGTACATTTCTCATCTCTGACTCTTAAAGTAACTTTTGACACTAACTTCAGTGGAATACATAAAAAAATGGAAAATATCCAGAATAAAATAAGGTAGAAGAGAATACAATTCTTTTCATGTAAAATTATTCCTCCCACTATGCAAGTCTGAAATGAAATATCTGCTCTACCTCCCAATGAGGACACCCAATCACAAGCTCACACCTCAGAATCAGAAGCACTTGCTTAACTCCCCTGGTTGGCAAAGCATTTGGTATCCCCATTAGCATCCAGTTGTTATCAGGTTGGGTCCTGTCTTAGTTAGGGTTTCTATTGCTGTGAAGAGACACATGACCATGGTAATGCTTACAAAGGAAGACATTTAATTGGGGCTGACTTACAGTTTCAGAGGTTTAGTCCATTATCATCATGGCAGGACGTGGCAGCTCATAGGCAGACATGGTGCTGGAGAAGAAGTTGAGAGTTCTATATCTTGACCTGAAGGCAACAGGAAGTGAACTGAGTCCCACACTGGATGTAGCTTGAGCATATGAGGCCTCAAAGCCTGCCCTCACAATGACACACTTCCTCCAACAAGGCCACACCTACTTCAGCAAAGCCACACCTCCTAATAGTGCCACTCCCTATGGGCCAAGCATTCAAAACATGAGTCTATGGGGCCACACCCATTCAAACCACCACAGGTCCTTAAGGGTTTTGTTTTGCTTTGTTTTGTTTTGTTTTTCGAAACAGGGTTTCTCTGTGTAGCTTTGGAGCCTTTCCTGGAACTCACTCTGTAGCCCAGGCTGGCCTCGAACTCACAGAGATCTGCCTGGCTCTGCCTCCTGAGTACTGGGATTAAAGGCGTGCGCCACCACCCGGTGGTCCTTAAGTTTTTAAGTTAGGACACAGAGTAATGGGTTCCATAATGATATTTGTATACACATATGTCATTATACTTTGTTCTTATTTGCTCCATTCATCTCTCCATATCCTATCCCATGCTCCCTCCTCCTTCTTGCTGGTCCTCTTCTTTCCCCCAAACAGTCCCTTCTTCTGTTTTCAAGGCACTTGTGCGCTATCTTGTTCGATGCCTCTGTAAGCCAGTCCCCAATTTAAATGCTTTCCTTTATAAGAGTTGCTGTTGGGAGATGGAGAGATGGCTCAGTGGTTAAAAGCATTGTCTTCTCTTCCAGAGGACCCAAGTTCAATTCTCAGCACCCACATGGCAGCTCACAACTTTCTGTAACTCAAGTTCCAGTGGATCCAACTCCCTTACACAGACATGCAGGTCAAACACCAATGCACATAAAAATAAAAATTAAAAAAGTTGCCATGGTCATGGTGTCTCATCACAGCAATAAAACCCTAAGTAAGACACATAAGCGATACATTATTTAGTTATTAAGTTGTACCAGGCCTTTTCTTTCGGGCCACCAACCAGCTCCTGAATCATGACGCAGAGATTTATTATTAGTTTTGAATGCTCGGCTTAGCTTAGGCACATTTCTGGCTAGCTCTTTGAACTTAACCTGTTTGTCTACCTTTGCCTCAGGGATTTTTACCTTTCTTACTTCTGTTCTGTATGTCTTACTGTCACTGCTTCTCTATGTCTGACTGGCTGACGGCTGCCTGGCTTCTAGCCCTGGACGTCTCCCTTGTTCTCTCCTCCTCCTTCTCTCTTTTTCCTCCCAAGCCTAGATTTCTTCTCCTATTTATTCTCTCTGCCTAGCTATTGGCCATTCAGCTTTTTATTAAACCAGTCAGGTACCTTAGGCAGGCAAGGTAAAACAGATGTAACAAACATATCTCCATATAATTAAACACACAGCCTTACATTATTAAACAAATGCACCATAAATAAAAGTAACATGCCTTTATACAGTTAAAGTAATATTCTGCAGCATAAACAAATGTAACATATCTTTGCCTAGTTAAAATAATATTCTATACCGTTAAGTTGGTTTTTATCTTCTCCCTTCATTCAGAGCTCTATGTGAAGGAGGGGTTGGAAGGTTAAAAGAGTCAGGGCTGGTGGGAAACTCCAAGGAAACAGCAACTTACAGACACAATAGGGCACACACATAGGAACTCAAGAGACTGTGAAAGCACACACAAGACATGCAGTAGGAGTGGGGAGCTGAAAGACCATGTCTCAAGAGCCCATGGCAAGCAAAGAAAGCAAGCAGAAAACGGAGCAAGGGGATGAACCCTCAAAGCCAGCCCAATGATGTGCTTCTTCCAGCAAGACTGCACCTCCTAAAGCTTCTACAGCCTCCCCCAGGTGAAAACTGGGGACCCAGTTCAAACACATGAGCCTATGGGGAACATTTCTCACTCAAACCAGACAACATATTCCTTGAAGAACACTGGGAAACACAAACAGCATCAAAGACAACAAAGACCAGAAGCCTGGGAGCAACACAGTTGACCCTCAGTGAGAAAACAGCCAACGTGGCACTCTCTGGAGGAACTCACCTGGGAAATCTAGAGCCCTGTCAAAGGAGGGTCCTCCCACAGGAGCCTGTGACTCTGAGGAAGATCTGAATGTTTCAAAGGATGGCATTTCTGGGGGAGAGACTATATAGGACGTGAGAAGCATAGGAAGAGGCCACTGCAGGAACATTCAAAGATGGACAAAATCCTCTGGAAAGATTTGGAACTGATATTAATGAGACTCTCCTTGTCTCACTGCTCCTTTCAAAGGCAATAGCCAGAAAACTGAGCACATTTAGAAAAATGCAGGAGCAGAGGCAGAGTCTTTATGTTCATCAGTCTCCAACTTTGTTTCAGCAGTGGTATACAGACTTATAGAAAGTTGGGAAAGGGCACAAAAAACTAGCTGGTATGTTTCAGTAGCAGCAGAAGATTTCTCAATGACCTGGAATTACTCAGAGCCAGCAGCTTAACCACTATCCAAGCAATTCATGGTGTATGAAGACTGGGAGAAGAGCCACAATAATCTGCTTACTGATGGGCAGTAAAGGTCAATGACTAGGTTGCAATAGCATCAGATAGATGCTCAACATTAGGAAGACTTAAGTGACCCCAAAGACTCTTCAAACGGCTGCTCTAATGAGTCTTTGAAGAAGGAATTTGAGCCTAAAGTGACACAATTATAATGCTGGCCATGAGTCCTTGGAGCAGTTTCAAAAGTCTAGCTTAAAGTATAACATCATCAATCACTTGAGTTAGAGCATCTGTTCCTAAATTATATGTATCAAGATCTCGGCTCTTTAGTGATAACAGTGAATTTTCCAACATCATCAAATGATTTTTTTCCTCAGAACTTCCTAATTCCTCTGTAATAATATTATATATTAATGGGCATTTATTTTGGTATGCTGGGGCAAATAAAGAATCATTGGGGCAGAAGAGTAGACCTACTGGTTTTATTTTTTTAAAAAAGCCACATCAAAAAGCCAAGATCTCAAGAGCAGACAGAATAAGGAATCCTAACATCCTAGACAGAGTAAATGGCAGAGTGTCAGAAAGAAAATGAGAGAAGAAGCTTGGAAAGACAACAGCAAAGAACACAGAGACCCAGCCCCACCCTTGAGAGTCTACAGCTCCTGAAGAAGATACAGACAGGGCTCAGAAATCACATTCCAATTCAAGAAGAAATTGGTAAGAAAATCAAGGCAAGGGTCATGTTGCAAGAGGTAAGCCAGATACTATTGGTGGAAGAGTAACTCCATTCAAGAATCAAACCAAGAGTTTGGGTGTCTAGCCAAGAGAAGGAAAATGAGAAGACCAAGGTCAGAGCCTTCATACTAAAAATGATATTCAGAATCCCTTGGGTAAAAAATGTTTATTTTTCCTGCCAGATGTTTATCAGAGGCCAAGGATCAATAGTTCAAACTGCAGGAACAGGCAATTATGTCCTATTTTAGACTCAAGGTTTGAAGGCACCAGACTGTCTCTTACTTCCTGTTAGCTGTTTAGACTGGTAAGGCATCACTTGAGCATGGAGGCTGTGGAGAACCACAGATCCTCACTGGGTAGTGCTTCAGGTAATCATCTTGTAAACACTGGGGTCAGCCCCAGGTGAGGACCTGCACCTCTACACAGTACCTACTCAAAGGTGCCTTCCTCAAAGGCTTTATTTATCACTGTAGGCCCTCACAGATGAGGGAATGTCATACTGAATTAAAATATGAGTGTGGAGTGTTTATCAGTTAGATTTTCTGAATTACCAACTCCTACTTTAGGACAGTGTCTTCACTGTTCTTCACCTTGTCTAGCAACACTGTGTATCAAAACTCACAGCCATCCCCTGCTTAGAGAGGTCGTGTCGGTTGGGTTGTGATAGCGACAAAAGATAAATCCCTGAGGATGTGGTTGTCGTCATTATTTTTTTTCTCAGTGCTGTGACCAAGTATCTGGCAAACACAACTTAAGAGAGAGAAGTGTTCATTCTGGTTCACAGTTTGAGGGTGGAGTCCATGACAGGTGGAGAAATGGCAGCAGGTCACGTTTGCATCTACCATCACCAAGCAGAAACACAGTGAGTGCACAATTCACTTCCTCCTTACTTAATCTCAGACCTCAGACCATGGATTGGTACCACCCACATCTGGGGTGGGTCTTCCCACTTCATTTAACCCGATCTAGATAATCCTTCATGGTAATGCCCAGAGGTTTGTTTTCACGGTGATTCTAATCACATCAAGGCTAACCACCACCATGACCTTACGTAGACATAGGGTCTTCTCAGTGGCCAGAGTGTCAGGTCTCTTCCATCACTTCCTGCCTGTCACATTGCCTACCTTCTATGCAAGATGATATTTAAAATAACTACACCATCTTCAGTTGTCAGAAAGAATCAGTAGGCTCAAATAAAATAATATATATAAAGCAGTTAAGAACAATATAACGCCAGGTGGTGGTGGTGCACACTTTTAATCCCAGCACTCAGGAGGCAGATGCAGGTGGATCTCTGTGAGTTCGAGGCCAGCGTAGTCACCAGGGCTATACTAAGAAACCTTGTCTCAAAAAAAAAAAAGAAAAAGAAGAAGAATATAACTTTCACTGACCCTTATAGGTTCATATTTGTCTCACATACTTCATTTTATGTGGAGAAATCTATTCACCTTAGTGACCAAGTTGTCTTACAGCTACCTACTCTCTCTTTCATCATCCTCTGATTCTTTCTAGTGTGCATTCAAAATCATAATTGATCAAAGAATGGTTATCTGCACTCTCCCTCTGTAACTATAGAAATCTAAAGAATAAACATTTAATTCTCCTGGAACTGTAAAATTAAGAAAGTCTACATTTGAATTTTAATGAAGCCAAAATCCAAATAGCAAACGAACACATTGAAATGAATAAATGAGCAAAGATAAGGTCCTTCTTCATGCTTGGTCTTGATGTCCCATCCACTCTGTGTTGAAGTAACAACAACAACAACAACAATAATAATAATAATAATAGTAATAAATGTGACAAAAAGATGAATAAATAGGTACAAAGTTACTGGTGTTTCCTTTCATAATGATTTTTGGAATATTAAATCTGGAAATACATGTCACTGGTGTCACAATGATAAAACTCGTCACTTGGAGAAAGTAAGTAAAATATGCTTTAATTATACGATCTTACAATTAAAATGAGGGAGTTTGCCGGGGAAAGAAAGCCCTTTTTGAAAGCTCCAGGATCATCTCAAAGCTTTGTCTAAACGTGAATTATTTCCAAACAGCAGGCAGCCAGGCAGCCAGGACTGTGGAAAAGGATTTCCACACTGCGGGCCTTTGCCACACCTGAATAGGATGATGCTTCCTGTGTTTCAGATTGCATAGTCTCCTCAAATTACAGCCTGGCTTGGGACAAATGGGACCGCCTGGAGTGGCTGATGGCGTGAGTGCTGCCTCCTGGCTGCCACCTCTCCTCAGGTTTCTAGAAAATTAGCCATTACCTTCTGTTCCTTTAAAGAGCCAACCTTCCAAGGACAGTTTTAATGAGCTTACCACCAAAAATATTCAACATTTTCAGGCTCCACTAATATTTATAACAGCCAGGCCCCAAAAAGCAAGGGACTGTGGGGAGAAATAACCCAAAGAGGAATAATATTATGTAATGAGAAAAAATAAGTACTGTTCCAGAGATATGAAAGAAACTTTAGGAGCATAGTAGTTCAATGAAGTCAGCAGTGTATTTTTAACCAAGCGTGAAAAGATTTTATATTCTGTCCAAATGGCAGTGTCCAATCACTACTTATCTTCCACAGCTTCTTTTGCCTTATATGCATGTCCAAGAAGAGCTTTGGATTACTATGTAATAGATTTTAATGTTTCAATATGAGTATGTGCTTGGCATTATGGAAATTGCTAATACTCTTTTTTATTTTTTTCTTCTATGGATTTTTGTCACTTCTTACTTTTTTTTTAATCCCTAGGCCACTAGGTCCTGATTTTCACTTCAAAGAATAAAAATAACTATGTGAGTTGATTGTACATTTACTGTTAATCTTCATCAAAATATTTAAACATAAAATACACTTACTTTTTCAAAGTAACTTACTTATCCAACATAAATTTATTAAGCACCATTATGTACCAAATGCTAGTCCACGTTCTAAAGATTAACAATGAATAAAAGATCAATTCCTTGGCCATACAGAGTAGATAGTTTAGCAAGGTAGACTGTAGACAAATGTGTGTTTATTTCTAAAAGTTAGGCAGATTAAGAAGTAAAGGAAGTGACTTGTTCGATGAGGTGTTAGCGGTCCTAGAGAAGATGACTTTTAAAGAAAGGTCTGACTTAAGGGAAATAAAAGCCAAAGAGATATCAAGAAGTTACCCTCCCTCAGAATGAAGGGAAGGGAGGCGAGGCCTAGACAGAAGAGCACTTGGTTGAGCCCAGCAGGAAGGTGGGCATGGTTAGAATGTGGTGGGTCAGAAAGAGGATATGTGGGGTGAAAACTGAGGCAAGCCCCGAGACTAGAACCCAAGCAGGGCCTCTGAGTGAGCCGGGAAGACACCGCCCTACCCAATAAGGGCAGGAAATGGTGTGTGTGGTGTGACTGCTTTCACTTGCACAGGAGTTGTGTCAGCCGTGTTGAGGAGGAGGTTGGTAGGGACAGCTGAAAGTTAGTGCAGAGGTGTCTGATAAACAATGGAGAGAAGGGGACCAATCCTGACAAATGAAGTAAGAAAAGTCTGTGGGGCTAGTGATGGATTAGACGGGGCAAGAAGAGGACTCAAAGACGGGGCTGAAATAACTGGGTGAGTGATGAACGGTTTAGTTCACATATCCCATTCTACCCTTGAGTCTGCATCTCAGCAATGAAATAGTTAACTCATCCAGCAGCCTTGGAGTTCATTTGAAATGTGAAATTCAGTCATAAAGAAATTCCTTCTAGATAAGCATGGTAGCACACACCAATAATCCCAGCACTTGGGAGGCAGAGACAGAAGGATCAGCAGTTCAAGGGCATCCTCTTCTACAAAATGAGTTCAAGACCAGTCTAGGCTATGTGAGACCCTGACTCAAAAGGGGAATATCTAATTTGCCATTCTCACCTCCACAACTTCTTCTATGTGGCCAAATTGCATTATTCTTCATTACTGCTCCAGAAATTCTATGATCTATCATCCAGAAATTATTATGTGTCTGTTTGTTTTGGTGCTGCATTTATTTAAAATGTGAAACACACTTAGGGGATACAGCAGGCTATTGATCATTAAGTACTCTTTGGGAGTTGACTTTCTTCCTAACACCAGCCTATAAGTTGATGTTAAAGGGAGCGGTGACCCCGACTCAATAGCTTACAAGAAATATTTGGGAACAGATGGTGCTTACGGTGTAAGTAGACTGAGGCAGTGAAATCAAATGAGAGGCTTTGGAAAGCTAGAGTGATTCATGAGGTCACTGAACTTCTGAAAGCGTTATAGCAGTGCGGGATGGCAAACAGCAAAGATACAATCAAAATGCTCATCCATTTTACCAAGGGCATGGGCCCTTCTGCCAAGAAAAGGAAAGAAAGGGAAACATCCATAGGAACAGACATTAGTGTAAGTTCAGTATGTTTCTCAAAGGTTTAGCTGATATGAAAGCCTTTTGGGTTTCTTTGAATTCTTACGCTATGTAAAACCCTGTAATAATTTTGTGGAATAGTCATCGTGTGCTGATGCTGTCATCAAATATTACTGATCTGCCAAAGGAACATAGCAATAAAATGACTCCTAACGATATTCTGCTACACTCATAGATCAGTGTCTTGCTCAGCCATCATCAGAGAAGCTGCCTCCTGCTAGACGGGAACAAATACAGAGACCCACAACTAGACAATGTGCAGAGAGTGAGAGACCTTGAACACCCTGAATGGGATGTCTCCATCAAATCCCTCCTCTCAGGTCTCAGGAAACCCTGCAGAAGAGGAGACAGAAAGAGTGTTACGAGCCAGAGATGAACTCACAGAGACTGTGGCAGCATGCACAGGGCTTGCATGGCCTGCAACAGAGGGCGTTCCAGTACTGAGAGGGGAAGTGGTCACAAGCCCCGTCTGTAACCCAGAATCTGTCTCGAGTTGATAACTGCTCTCAAATGAAAAATTCGTTTTCTCCACCAGAGCCTCACTGGGGACACAAACCACTCTCAAGAACAGGCCCCACCTCCAGCAGTAGATTGCCACCACAAAATAATCTCAATAGCATCTTTGTAGGTTGTCTCATAGGTCTTTTTTTTTTTAACCTTACAGGTCCTTTCATTATATATTATGATTTCTGGTTTTGTGTTTTTATGGGATTTCTGTGTGTGCAAACGTGTGTGTATCTGCATCTCTATGTGTTTCTTGTGCTTTTTCTGGGGCTCTTTTCTTCCGCTGGTCTGTTTGTTTTGTTCTATCCTATTCTAGTTTGGTTTTGCTTTATTTTATTTTATTCTTAAAATATTTTATAATTACTTGTTTATATGTATATGTGTCTGTGTGTGTGTTCAACACAAAAATCACAGCTCTCATCTTAGAGGGAATAAGAGATAGTTTATTCTAGAGCCATTTGAGTGCTATGGCTCAGGAACACAGATTTAGGTTACCCCAAATTCCATGTCCCAACATGGAAGCAGTTCCATGACATTTTCATGGCTTTACAGAACAAAGAAAGTGGTAAGGCAAGGCAACTTTAGAACGTATCGGTGGGTATACCAGGAAGATAAATACATTGAGATGGGGACAGAAACCCTATAGGCTTAGGATGCGACTTGATGACATTCTTAGCTCTTGGATTAGCAGAGGTTAGTAGCCTGCCAAGTCAATGGCTTCTAAAAGACTTTTATCTATTTTCACAAGATGTTAGTTCCAATACAGCGTGGGGCAAGGAATGGCTGTTCCATTAGGCTAAAACTAACCCAAGATAAGGTGATTAGCCTCTGAACCTACCAAATTCCAGTCTCTCTATAGTACTGAAATTCCAATTGATTCATCAGTCTCTGCAGACACAGACTCCTCCCGGGAGTTTTTTGTTCACAGCCAGACACAGCTTCTCTTCAGGCATTTTCATTCCCACTGTGAATGTGCGTGTGCTTGAGAAGGGCAGAGGCATCCCCTTGAGCTAAAGTTAAAGAGAGCTGTGAGCTGCCTGGTGTGGGTAGTGGGAATAGAACTCATGTTCTCAACCACTGAGCTGTCTCTCTAGCCAATTTTGTTATTATTATCATTATTATTATTATTAGACATCTTTTTGTTTCCTACTGAAAAAGAGAAAGAAATGGTGTGGATTTGCATGGGAGGGAAGGTGGGGAGGATCTGGGAAGAAGTTGGGAAGGGAAAACTAAAATCAAAATATATTGTATTCAAAACACCTATTTTAAAAAAAATATTAAAAGTAAATAAAAAGAACGTCAGGCTATGAGGGTTAAACAGTTGATTGGCAATTTGATAGGATCTAGAATCATCAAAGAAAAAAGTCTCTGCAGGTTCCTGTGAGGGATTACCTAGATTAAACCAGACTCTGGGTATGCCTTTAAGGCAATGGTTCTCAACCTGTGGGTTGTAACCCATTTGGGGGTTGCATACCACATATTTACATTACAATTCATAACAGTCGCAAAATTACAGTTGTCAGGTAACAACAAAATAGTTTTATGGTTGGGGGGGGGCGGTCACCACAGCAGAAGGAACTTTATTAAAGGGCCAAAGTGTTAGGAAGGTTGAGAAGCACTGCTATAAGGGATTGTGTAGATCCGGTTAACTAAGAAAGAACCATCTTAACTGTGGGCAACACCATCTCCTAGGCTGGGATCCTGGAGTGAGCAAGAAAGAGCAAGTGAGCTGAGCCCACGCATTCACCACTCTCTACTTCCTGACTGTGTGTATAATATGATCATGGTGTCATGATCCTGACACCAATTAAAGTCTGTGTCACTTCGGGGTCATTTCCCTGTTGCTACGAAGGTTGCTATAAAGCAATTGGCTTGCTTTGTAATTTCATAAACCCAGCCCCACCTGACCCCCTTACATGCAGTATCGATGCTATTCACCTTCAAGCTTGGAGCATCACCTAGGCAACAAGCCTCTTCCACTTATCTGTGAGGGATTCTCTAGATTAGGTTTTACACACACACACACACACACACACACACACGCACGCACGCACGCACGCACGCACACACACACACACACACACACACACACTATTAAGCCCTAGGAACCCTGGTTCTCAGTGTCTCCTCTCTTGCCTCCAATAAGTAAATTAAGTAAATGTCATATTAGGGCACTGTTCTATCAGGAATGTGACATATTAATTGGAGAGATAGCAATCAGACACAATGATAACAATTATTACATGGTGAGATGCTTTAAAGATATTTCTGTGAATTTATTGGTGATCTATTCAAAGGACAGAGCCTAACATGTTCTTTTTGAAAATGAACTAAATTAGTGATCTGCCTTCAATGAAAAGCATGTGATGGAAATGATTAGGTGTGGCTTTCTAGGTAAGATGGCATTGTGGCTTCCACCTCATCCTCTTCAATTGTTCACATAATAGTCTATCAATATAAATCGTACTTGAAAAACATTTTGCTCATCCCCAAAACTCTCCTACTGAGCTGCTATTTTAGGGGTTATTGGTTTATGGCAGAAAGTTCCCATAATCTGAATAATACCAGCAATTATATTGTAATGCCACGTCTTTCATTTTCCTAAAATTTTGTTTTTACAGCTGTTGTATGTTCATAGTTTTCATTTAAAATATGACTAATTAGACTCCTGTGAGAAACTTTTGTTTCACCCACAATTTCACACTTTTAAAAATTAGCCAATACTTGCATATTTCAAGGCATAATTCATGTATTGTCATTGCACCTTTGTAAATTTTTCATCAGGTTGACATTTTCCAAACAAGCAGCTATGAGCAAAATCAATTTTTCTCATGCTTTTCAACATCCATTCTTACTTCTTAGAAACAAAGAAGTAAACAAGTTGACCTTTAATGTTGGAAATAAATTCTTTGTCCCATGCAATATTTCTCTGATGTCAGTTCCAACTTCTTCCAACACTCTGTTTATTGTTTTCCAAATTCTAGTGGATAGCACATCACCTAATTTAGGCCAAAGCTAAAACCTACCCTACAACAACAATGAAAAATGCCAACTAGCATTTCCAGATGTGGTCAGAATGACAGGCATTATGTTAGGTGCTGCACATTTCTTTTCCATCCATTTAACCTTAATCAAAGCGCTGTGAGGCTGGTACAGTTGTCAACATCTGCATTTAAAAGCCTGGGAGATTGTTTAAAGAAATGAGGTCAGAGGTCTTTCTTCTACCGAACTAGAATTCAAGCCCAGTCATCCCCAGGGACCCAGCTCCTGATAAGTCCACTGTAAAACGTTCTCGCTTTCCATATCAATATCAGTGTGGCTTAGACTGTTTGCCTTGCTCCAAAATCCACAGTTTAAATCCTTTCATCATGAATGTGATTGTTTGTAAGCAGGACCTGTAAAGAGGTGATAAAATGAAGTAATTTCATAAAGGTAGAGCTGGATCTAATGGGATGAGTGTTCTCAAAAAGAGAAGGGAGGTCGGCATCCTCCCTCCCCAGCACATAAGGACACCCTGAGAAAGCATCTTTCTACAGTTGAGGGAGAGATGCTTCACCAGAAACCAACCCTAGAGGCATTATGATGTTGGACTTCTGCCCAACATAATTATGAGAAAATGAATTTCTGGTGTTTTAGCCTCCCACTCAGTGGGATTTTATTGAGGCACTGAGCTGAGTCGGTGAAGTCGCTTAATAGCACATAGTACTTCCTCCTCCCTGTTCACCCTTCAGACACTCTTGGGTGAGTCTCCAGTGGTTAACCATGCTCTGACTACTAATGCAGTTTCTGACTATAATTAACTGCATACACGGCCATCTTTCAGGCCTCCTTATTCTCTGATGCATCAATATTCACTACTCTTACATGAGGCTCAACGCTGCAACAATTACTTAGCACATATTAGTGCTATTAATCATGTCAGCCATACAAATAAAATTAGAATGTTGTCAAGTACAGCCTTCCTTCTCGGGGATAGAACACGACTAAATATGGTATCATGCTTGATGAGAGGGTGTATTAGTGTCCTTAACACTTACTTATTTTTGAAAATAATTGGCCATTACTCAGTGAGATCATATATGTGTGTGTGTGTGTGTGTGTGTGTGTGTGTGTGTGTGTGTGTGTGTGTGTGTGTGTGTGAAGATTTCTGTTCTCAAGCATTCCAGTGATTCACTTCCCTCTGATTGAATCTCAACTGCCTTCACAGAGCTCTTATATTTCTGTTTCAGCCAGCAGCTGTGGCCTGTGTCATTCTATAGACTTTAGTATCCTACTTTGCCTTCTATCAAGGCTTTCCTCTTAGCTGAGGTAGTGTGGTCTATGCAAGTGTTACTGTCTATATATTTTGGAACCAGAAGACCTGGATTCTAGCTATTTTCTACCATGTAATGCAGAATGTAGATGTTGTTGAAGTTGCTTCAACCTGATGTGTCTCCATTTACCCACTTGAATGATACAGAGATAACTATGCACTTATTATGAGGAGTAAATGAGATTGAAGGAATTGAGCCAAGTGTATGGAATGTCATAAACTGGTCAGTCATAATTATTTGCCAGTTAATCTGATTACTCTATTCTGTATAAGTGGGTGCAAGTGGTTCTAACTTTCCAGTGTTAAGGTCTAAGACTGCCCACATTTTAAAAGACCCCCCAGCTATGACGATTTGAACTAAGCAAATAATGCAATCTAGGGAAATTCAGCAGTTGGATAAGCCCCAAAAGTAAGATAAATAGTTGGAAGCAAATAGGCTTTTTTTGTCTGTTCGAATAACACCGGAAAATAAGCACTCACCTTATACCTTACCTAAATACGAGCAGTACAGTAAGAACTACTAGGGACTAAGAGTTGGGATGGGGAACAGGCTGAGACCAAGTCCCACTTAGAATACAATGAAGTGTTTTCAAAATTCCATGAAGCTAGAAATGTCTAGTAGAAAATAGATCAAGTAGTTCTGGTCAGAGGGAGGAACTTAGAATGTCAGGATGCAGAGGAGGTGATATAAATCCCAACTCTGAATGCCTAGGAGGGGACAAGAGGGTAGCAGACAGGCAGACTGGGCGGGAAGGAGGGAGGGGGAGAGAGGGAGAGAGAGAGAGAGAGAGAGAGAGAGAGAGAGAGAGAGAGAGAGAGAGAGAGAGAGAGAGAGAGAGAGAGAGAGAGAGAGAGAGCAAGACACACACAC
>CABHPR010149664.1:46891-72628 GCA_902168415.1 Peromyscus melanophrys
GAGAGAGAGAGAGAGAGAGAGAGAGAGAGAGAGAGAGAGAGAGAGCGAGCGAGCAGGTGGGGCCAGAACCTTGACACATGCCAAATAATGAGAGAAGTGTAGAGTGTACAGAGGGATGAGAAGCTTCTAAGAAACGAAGGAGCTAGAAGAGACAAGAAAGACCAAAAGAAGCTGAGAGAACAGTCATCTGTGTCAGCTGTTGTCAAGAGCTCCAATGAGGGAACTGGAAAATGCTTCTGAAACATTTTGCAATAAGAGGATAAGTACGGGCTTTGACAGAGGTTTCAGCAAAGTGCAGGGGAAAGCATCTCCCTTTGCCAGTGTCTCCCTGACCTTCCTCAGTTTCCCTAAGCTCTAGCACAGTTTATAATCCATATGACGCTAATGTAGCACCATCTTATTGTGAGAACTGTAATGTCACTGTATCAATCATGACTCTGTAAGACTTGATCTTGAATTCCTCAATTCACATTTCATCTTTTGTCACAGGAAATCTTCAGTGCGTGTCCTGACTGGTTTTCTGTCAACCTGACACAAGCTAGGGTCATCAGAGAGGAGGGCACTTCAGTCGAGAAAACACATCTGTAAGATCCATCTGTAAAGCTTTTTATTA
The DNA here is from genome assembly GCA_902168415.1 of Peromyscus melanophrys. Lineage (NCBI taxonomy): Eukaryota > Metazoa > Chordata > Mammalia > Rodentia > Cricetidae > Peromyscus > Peromyscus melanophrys. Next base: position 47,505 of record CABHPR010149664.1, read on the forward strand.
AATTAGTGATTGATGGGGGAGGGCCCAATTCACTGTAGATGATGCTATCCCTGGGCTGGTGGTCCTGGGTGCTATAACGAATCACACTGAGAAAGGCATGATGAACAAGCCAATAAGCAGCACCCGCCCATGGTCTCTGCTTCAGCTCCTGTCTCCAGGTTCCTGCCCTCTGTGAGTTCCTGCCCTCACTGCTTTTAATGATGAACAGTTACAGTGAACTGTAAGCAAAATAAACCCTTTACTCCCCAAGTTACTTTTGGTCATAACGTTTAATCACAGCAATAGTAACCCTAACTAAGACAATGTATATCATGGTCTGTGTAAACAAAGTAAGTAACAAAGGAACTCTTGCTTGTGGAAGAATTCCATTATGAGTGTTTGTGAGTTGTGAGTTGGCAACTCTGAGATCCAGAGACCATCCCCTGCCTATGGTGATATTTTATTTATGCTGAAATGTGAATTTATTTGTATGTTAATAAATAAAGTTACCTGGGGGTCAAAGCTAATAGCAAGCCATAGCAGAAGTCTGGCAGTGGTGGTGCACACCCTTAATCCCGATCACATGACAGGCAGATCTCTGTGTGTTCAAGGATACAGCCAGCATGGAGACACACGCCTTTAATCTCAATATCAACCATAGAGACCTAGAGGTCTGTATAGACAGGCAGTGACGAGGAAGTCATGTGGTTGGGTTTACAACCAATAAGAAGGCAGAACAGAAAGTCAATAAAAAGACTGACACACAAGAAGTAGGTCTCTTTCTGAGGAGAAGGACAGCAGCGGCAGCGAAGGGTAAGAAAGGGTTTTTAGTATCAGCTCTTAGCTACTACTCTGACCTCTTGGGCTTTTAACTCTGCATTTGGCTCTGTGTGTCTTATTTAATAAGACTGTTACATCCACACCTGCCCACTTTGAATAATGTAGCATCCTATTATCTCAGGCCAGCCTCTTTACTAGGTCATAGTTGAGGATCAAGATTCAATGCTCTTACTCCATTGGTCCTCATACCATGAGCCCAGCAGGTGTCTGCTGTGGACCATACAACTCAACTCTGCGTAGTCCTTCCACAGGGGTAGAGTTGCTCATGTTTTCATTGCTGTGAGAAAATACCTGTGAAAAACAGCATGGTGAAGGGTTCTGGCTCACAGTTTCAGAGGTGTCCATCCATAGCCATTGGCTCCATTGCTTCCAGGTCTGTGGTGGGCAGGACTTCATGGCAGTGAGCATGTGGCGGAGCAAAGCAGCTTACCTCACAGCAGATGGGAGGCAGAGCAGAGAGAACATGCCTGTACCAGCAGGCTTCCTTCTTCCCTGATGATGTCATCCACGTTCAGGATAGGTCCTTCTCCATTTAGTTAGTCTTCTATCAGACCAACTCAGGGAAGTCATAGCAGGACCCTGGAGGCAGGAACAGAAGCAGAAACCACAGAGCAACATTGCTTACTGACTTGTTACCTTGGCTGGCTCAACTTCTTTCTCACATAATCCAAAACCACCTGCCCAGGGGTGGCACTGCTCCCCAATAGAATGTGTCATCCCACATCAATCACCGATCAAGAAAATGTCCCCCACAACCCTGCCAACAGGCCTATCTGGTGGGGGCATCTTCTCAGTTGAGGTTATCTCTTCCCAGATAACCTGGGTTTGTGTCAAGTTGGACAAAAAAGTAACTAACATCACCCCCTAAAATACTTCAGAGGAGTTCATTTTCACCACACACAAAAAAAGCAAACTGCCATCAGAAAGCAGTTCTCAGTTCTGTGAGTACATCTCTCCCCACTAACTACTGAGAAATGGAGTCTTGGTGTTCTGCATGGGACTAGGATGCTTTCAGAGACCAAAGAAGCAACCACACACACATTTTCCACTAGATACCCCCTACCTTCAGAAGGCTGGAGCTCCAGGTGGGGTGGTCATAAGTTATAAGTGGACATAAGCATTATGGAGTCAGACTATTTAGGAAAAACTAGATTATCTGTAAGCAGCCAGGGCCTTCAAAGAATATTATCCAAGAGTAAGAGAAGAGGAACCTTATAGAGTTTATTTGAACTAAAATAATGAGAAAAAATGGTTTCCTCGTAGGTTCACCTAGTAACTCTTTCTCTGACAGTGTATTAGCTATATCTGGTACATCAAACACAGATGATGCTTACTAAAAACCATCACATGTCCAATTGTTGTCTACATAGAGCCTTCATCTCTATGTTCTAGCATCTTTGGTGCAGGAAGGTACTCTTCACATTACCAAAAGAGAAACGTAAACACCAACCCAACCACAAACCCTTGGATCAACAATGATGTCTTGTCTTCAAAAGAAGCCAGTACAATGGTGGCACAAAGCTTGTGGGAGTAGCCAACCAAAGTGAAAATACAATCTAGTTAGGTAAAGCTAGAAATGAAAAAAATGAGGAAGTCAAACTAGTACTTCACCAACAGAGTATAAGACATGAAAGAGAAAATCACAAATGTTGAAGACATGATAGAAGAAATAGATACCTCAGTCAAAGCAAATGTGAAATAAAAAAAACCCTCCAGTCATAAAACATCCAGGAAATCATAGATATTACAAAAAGATCAAATCTAAAAATAATAGACATAGAGAAAGAGGAGACCCAGGTCAATGGCACAGAAAACATTTTCCACAAAATCATAGCAGAATACTTTCCTAACCTAAAGAAGGAGATGCCTATCGAGGTACAAGAAGCATACAAAATGAACAACAAACAGAATGGACCAGAAAAGAAACTCACCCTGATACATAATAATTGGAACAATAAACATACACAACAAAGAAAAATACTAAAAGCTGCAAGGAAAAAAGACAAAGTAACATATAAAAGTAGACCTATTAGAATAAAACTTTCATCTCAATGGATACTCTAAATTCCAAAAAGATCTGGACAGATATTCTACAAAATCAAAGAGATCACAGATGCTAGCCCAGACTATCATATCCAGAAAAATCTTCAATTATAATAGATGGAGAAAATAAGACATTCCATGATAAAACCAAATTTAAGTAATCTCTATCTACAAATTCAGCTCTACAGAAGGCAACAAAAGGAAAGCTTCAATTTGAAGATGCCAACCACAACCAAGAAAATCCAAGGAATAAATAATACCAGATGGACAAAGAAAAAAAGGGGAAAACCTCACACCATACCAACAAAACACCAGGAATCAACGAACACTACTCATTGATATCTCTCAACATCAATGGCTTCTGTTTCCCAATAAAAAGACACAGACTAACAGGTTTTTTTTTTTTTCTAGAAAACGGGATCTATCTTTCTGCTGCATACAAAAACAAACAAAGAAACAAAAAACACCTTCCCATCAAAGATAGATATCACCTCAGGGTTAAAAAGATGGAAAAAAATATTCCAAACTAATGGACCCAAGAAGCAAGCCAATGTAGCCATTTTACTACCTGATAAAACACACTTCAAACCAAAACTAATCATAAGAGATAGGTAAGGGCACTACATACTCACCAAAGGAAAAATCCACCAAGAAGATATTATAATTCTAAATATTTATACACTAAACACAAGGGCACCCATGTTTATAAAAGAAATACTACAAGAGCTAAAATCCCATATTGACTCTCACACAGGGATGGGGGTGACTTTAATACATTCTCACCAATAGACAGGTCATCCAGACAAAACTAAATGGAGAAATGCTGGAGCTAAATGGTGTTATAAACCTAACAGATATTTATAGAACATCTCATCTAAACACAAAAGAATGTATCTTCTTCTCGGCACCTCATGGAACTTTCTACAAAGTTGACCACATACTTGGACACAAAGCAAGTCTCAACAGATACAAGAAAAATTGAAATAAGGCCCCGCATCCTCTCTGACCGTCGTGGATTACAGCCGGATCTCAGCAGCAGCAGAAACAACAAACTCATGGAAATGGAACAACTCACTATTGAATGAAAAGTGAGACCAAACAGAAATGAAAGACTTTCTAGAACTAAATGAAAACACAGCATACCCAAACCTATGGCCACAACAAAGGTGGTTCTAAAAGATAAGTTCATAGCATGAAGTGCACACCTTAAAAAAAAATGGAGAGATCTCACACTAGTAACTTAATGGCACACCTGAAAGCTCTAGAATAAAAAAGAAGAAACACCACCACAAGGAGTAGATGGAAGTAAATAATCAAACATGAGGCTGAAATCAGTAAAATAGAAACAAATAACCAAAAGCCCACAGTCAGTGAAATGAAGTATTGGTTCTTTGAAAAAATCATTAAGATTGACAAACCCGAGGCTGGAGAGATGGCTCAGCAGTTAAGAGCACTGGCTGCTCTGCCTGAGGTCCTGAGTTCAATTCCCAGCAACTTCATGGTGGCTCACAACCACCTGTAATGAGATCTGGTGCCCTCTTCTGGCCTGCAGACAGAACACTGTATACATAATAAATCTAATAAATAAATAAATAAATAAATAAATAAATAAATAAATAAATAAATAAAAAGATTGACAAACCCTTATTCAAATTAACTGAAAGATGGAGAGAGAAGGTTAAAATTAATAAAATTAAAGATGAAAGTGAGGACATAACAGACACCAGGGAAATGCAAAGACTCATAAGGACATACTTTAAAAATCTGTATTCCACCAAACTGGAAAATAAATTGACTCCTAATGACGTTCTGCTCTACTCAGATCAGTGTCCTGCTCAGGCATCATCGGAGAAACTGTCTCCTTCAGCAGAGGGGAACACATTTTTGGAGGGTTTTTTTTTGTCTCATAATACTTTGTGTGGGAATTTTTTTTTTTTTTACCTTACATGTCTTTTGCTCATCTAGTATGGTTTCCAATTGTGTGTTTTTATTGGAATTCTGTGTGTGGGCATGGGTGTGACCCTGCGTCTGTATGTGTTTCATATGCATTTTCTTTGGTTCTTTATTTCCTGTTTGCTTTGTCCTATTCTGATTTGTTTGCTTTTGTTTTACCTTATTTTTTAGATGCCTTTTTTGGTGTTTGTTTGGTTTTTTTTTGTTTTTTTTTTTTTTTTGCCTGTTTGGTATTTTTTAATAAGAGGGAGAAAGAAAGGATGTGGATTTGGGTGAATAGGAAAGTGGGGCAGATCTAGAGAAAACTGTAATCAGAATCTACTTTCAATAAAAAAAAAATTATTTAGACTATGTCTCACCACTCATACATATATGTATGTATGCATGATACGTATATGTAACAGTACACATATGTCAATATGCTGAGATATTTGGTTCTTTTTTAACCAAACTTAGTTCTGTTAAATGCAAGAGAGAGTGTTGAAATAGATTGGTAAGAATTTCAACAGAATATTTTCTTTAAATATAAAAATCTTCAATTAATAGGAAACTAAAATATATGATATGAAATAAAACTCATAAATTGAATGGTTGTAATACTGGGGAAACCATCTAATTGTCAAAGACTGCTTAAAATAAATAATTTGGAAACTTCAAACATACAGGAATGAGTTCTCTTATGCTTAAAAAATAAATAATTTCAATGCCTTTTTTTTTTTTTGAGACAGGGTTTCTCTGTGTAGCCTTGGCTGTCTTGGAATTCACTCCATAGACCAGGCTGGCCTCGAACTCACAGAGAATTTCCTCTGCCTCCAGAGTGCTGGGATTAAAGGCCGGTGCCACCACGACTCACCTTCAATAGCCTTTTTGTTTGTTTGTTTGTTTGTTTATTTTGGTTTTTTGAGACAGGGTTTCTCTGTGTAGCTTTGCATCTTTCCTGGATCTCACTCTGTAGACCAGGCTGGCCTCGAACTCACAAAGATCTGCCTGGCTCTGCCTCCCGAGTGCTGGGATTAAAGGTGTGAACCACCATTCCCAGCTAGATTTAAGTAACTTTTAGGAACATCTTAGAGATGGTATATCAGATGCTGTCTTTCAACTCTGATTCTCTAAGCCCCAATCAAGAAGGGGCTGAGGAGCAGGGTCATATAGAAGGCGTGATTATTGCCCAAGGAAATCCAGTGTAGCATGCACAAAGAAATGAACGAGAAGCATTTAGCAGCATGTCTCAGAAACATGGCCCAAAATGCCACATGTCACCAAGACATCTACTGAGAGATTATGTCTTCTGCATATGACAGGGAAGCTACAGTCAGGAAATATCAACAATATGGTTGCCTTAAAAAGACTGGAACAAGCCAGGCAGTGGTAGTGCACACTTTTAATCCTAGCACTCAGGAGGCAGAGCCAGGTGGATCTCTATAAGTTCGAAGCTAGCCTGGTCTACAGAGTAAGATCTAGGACAGGAACCAAAACTACACAGAGAAACCCTGTCTCAAAAAACCAAAAACAACAACAACAAAAAAAGACCTGAACAATGACAACACAGGCTGACATATCAATGTGGATGAGGGTATCCCACAAGCCTTCACCCTGAGATGAAGAACTAGACAATTAATGAGTGCTGAGAGGGACAATCAATCTTTACCCTTGGATGAGCTCCCTCTTTGGTTATCTAATCCCAAGTGGTCAGTCCTAAAAATGCATACATACAAGCAACACTAAATGGACTTACATACTTCCTTGTATGTATCCATGTAACAATATAATTGGAAAATAAAATAGTGCTACCTCTGCAGAAGAATTTGCTAAAAGTCTAAAATCCCTACTCAAAAACCTCAACACATGGGCTGGAGAGATGGCTCAGAGGTTAAGAGCACTGACTGTTCCTCCAGAGGTCCTGAGTTCAATTCCCAGCAACCACATGGTGGCCCACAACCATCTGTGATGAGATCTGGTGCCCTCTTCTGGCCTGCAGACATACATGCAGGCAGAACACTGTATACATAATAAATAAATAAATCTTTAAAAAAAAAAAAAAAGAAAAAAAAAACCTCAACACATAGCCTTTAGAGAAAAAAGCCTTAATCTATTATCTTTATAAAGCCAAAAAAAGGAGCCAAGCAGAGGTGGCATGCACCTTTAATCCCAGCACTGGGAGGCAGAGGAGATGGGGACAGGAGGGTGGGGGCTTCTTAGTCAGGGTCAACTAGTCTCAGTAATCAGTAAACTCCAGATTTGAGACCCTGTCTCAAAACACAAAATGCAGAGTTATTACGAAAGTTATTCAAGATCAACCTCTGGCTTGCACATGTGTGTGCACCCACACCCATTTGTGCACACACAAGAGCGCACACACAGGAGCATACACACACAGGCGTATACACACACACACACACACACGCACACACACACGCGCACACACACACATATACACACACACACACACACACACACACACACACACACACACACACACACAAAGTATGCACAAATAAGTAACTACAACCTGCTGAGTACATTTTTGCTGTCTGTGTGTATATAATTTCAGGGCGGACTGTTTTGTATTAGGAGGTTTGTCCTTGGGAGAGACTAATTTTCCCTCTCTCAGCATTCATTGGTTGCCTAGAGTTCTTCCAGTAGGGTGAACCCCATGAGATTTCCCCTCTTCCACTTCAGCTTGTCTATTGATAGTGTTGTTGTTCGGGTCTTGTCTATCCAACTCTTTCTAGAAGAGGTAGCTTCACAGCAGACTTGCTAGTATTCTCTGGCCCTCACAGCTTTTCTGCGCCCTATTCCACAATGTTCTCCAAGCCATAGAGGCAGGAGTTGTCCTGCAGGTGCATCCTCTGGAAACAAGGGAGAGCTGAGGTGCTGTTTCAAGTCTAAAGTCCTGGGGGGCGGGTATCTAAAGGACAACAAGTTAAATGCCCAGTGCTTACGTTTGAGTCGAAGTACAGAGACCAACACCCTAGCTCGAGGTTGTCAGGCACAGAGTTCCCTCTGACTAAACCTTTTTAGTGTACTCAGGTCTTTGAGTCACCAGATGAGGTGAGGCCCAAACACATCTCATCAATCTCCCTCACCCAGGATCCCACATTCAAATGTCATCCTCATTCAGAAATGCCCTCCCAGACACCCAGGACAGTGCTCAACCAAATGTCTTGGTATCTAATGGTGCAGTCAAGTTAGCAGACACAATTAAGCATTACAGGCATTAAGAGAGAAGTAACATCATCACTAATTTGACCCCACAAGCTATCACCGGGAAATCAAAAGTAGCTTCTGTTTATTAAAACATCTGCTAGTTCTTATGATGTAGTAAGGAATAAGCATTTGATTCTTTGCTGATGTACATACAACTCCTTTTCCAACTTTAACATTAAAATTATTGAGAATGTCAAAGGTTGGCTTTGACTGTGACAACAAAGAACACTAGAAGAATAATGAGTGAAGTCACTGCTCCTTACGTGAAATCTTGTAATTGAGTTGGCTGTCAGAGTCAACACCCTAAGGATCAAATGTTGCCAACCAGCTGCCATTATCCTTATCAAAGAAATTCCCAGTGGATGTGAAAGGTAAGCCTGATGTGGAGAAAATAGACTGTTTCTGTGTGGGTTGTTTCAAAGTCAAGTTTGTGTAATGGAACCAAATTGTTTCTGAATTTAAAAAAATCGTATTCAGTTATGAAAGCATCAGTGACAAAGTATAATACTCAAGGTATCCATTGAGCTTTATAGATTTCTTTTATTTATTCTTTGGGAATTTTACATAGTGCACCCCAATCCCACTCATTTCCCAGTCCTTCATGTCCACCCTCCACTCTTGTAGCCTCCCCCACAAAGAAAAGTTTAAAAAATACAAATAAAAATTTCAAAAAAAAACCCACTTCCCTCCTCCATCTTTCCTGCCTCTCCATCACTTATTTGTTCTTTGTAATGGTATTGAGAGCTGTGGTGTGTCACACACACCAACCAGCTTTACTTGTAAATGTTCATTGCGTTGGGTCATTGGTCTGGTTCAAGGCTTCTGGCTTCAACACTGGACCCTCACCAAAACTCCTCTCAGATATCTTGCTGTTGCCCAGAATCATGGAGATCTTGGCAATGGTTCCACAGGACATATGGTTCCCTTCACAGGCTCCAGCAAGACATAGATGGGGTAGAAGTTGGGGTGGACCAACTCAAAGCCCTGGATGTGGGCTTGGGTGGTAGCTGAGTTGATAAGTCCAGTCCTCCATTGGAACACTGCCCTCACACCCTCTATGAGGGGCAGGGCCAGCTCAGCACAGCCCTCAGACATCAACATGGCCTCAGGTGGCAGCACAGACTATGATCATCCCCTTGGCCTTTGGTGGTAACACAGGCCATGGACATCAACACAGACCCTGCTGCTATAGGGCTATGGACCCAGACATGGCCCTCAGTGGCAGCACAGGCCACTCACATCAGGCTGTTCCTCACCACCTCCTTGTCTTCAGTTCCACCTCTCTCCACAGCACCTGAACTGCTCGGCTTCTCTTTCTCTCCCATCTCTCCATGACGTACTTGCTCATAATAGTGGGGCCTGGAAGTAGACCAGGCCTGTGGCCTCTTGAGCATTATTGATATTTTTAACTTTCATGTATAGTATTCCATTAGTGGAAAATCTCTTTTGGCTGATTTGTGAAACTAAAATTAATAGTGTATGATAAATACTTGGTGCTAAGCTAATAAAGTAAGCATACTTTTTTATACCTTAGCTTTTACCTTCATTTCTTATTTTCTCAGAATGCACCATTTTTCTTTACAAAAGTGGGTGTGACTTTCATTTCTTTCCAAGTAACAGAAAGACAACAATTTCCTATCAGTGGAAAAAAAAACATAACTAGCAAGAAATTGAGGGTTTGGTAACTAAAAATGACGAAATTGTGCCTAGGAAAATATATTTAGCGTTTGGAAATAAACATTATCCTCATATATGATCTTAGGAATACAAAAATAAATGCTGCTTCCTTCTTACATGTCAGAGAGCACCTGCAGAACAAAAATTGAACTGAGAGTATTTTACAAGGAGTTATAATGGTTATTTTTTGAAATGTTCTGTTTGAGAGACGCTGGGCTGATCTCTCCCAAAGGTCTGTGATCTTTACAACCACACTGAAAACTGTGTGTGTGTCGTTATAGGAAATTGGGAAAAGCTGCTGGCAGGAGCAGACGAAGTCCTGTGTGAACGTGTGTTGCTGACATGAGCATGGCCGTGTCAAGGACCCCAGTTCTTCAGACCCATGGAAAAGGCAAAGATTTCCTCAGGTGAGATTCAAAGGAATGGCAAAGCCTTCCTCCGGTTCAAGTATGAGTGTCAGTACTAAGAATTAGCCAGTGCGTCCAAACACTAACGTCCACAGCTTCCTCTTCCTGGATGGCAGCTCCCCTACAAAGCATGGTCATTGAGAGACAAACTAACCCCTCCTCCTTGTGCTGGACGTAATAAACAGTTGAGCTGAGTAGTAGGCGCCCTTCATTCAAGGAAGCACAGCCCATGGAACTGCAGCTTTTCTATATGTGTGTCATGTTTCTCCAGTGTCTGTCAATTCATTTCTTCACTCCCACATCACCCACTCATGTTTCCAAGACTAAGCCCTTTAGGACACAGCAAGATTCAGTTCCTAAGGTGAGGATGTAGCAAAATAAAAATTAAACTTCTGTAGTACCACCCTACTACATGAATATCTAAGCTATACATTTATTAAAACTTGGAGGTTCATCCTAAAATATGCATAATGCTTCAAACATTAAATGACAATTTCTTTGTAGAAAATGCCACTGTGACTTTGTCAGCAAGTAGGTGACAATCCTGTTGTGAGGAAAGACTTTCAAGAAATCCTAAGAAACAGAAAGGGTCAACTTGACACAAAGCTAGATAAATTTGGGAAGAGAGAATCTGAATTAGGAAGATGTCTCCACCAGACTAGGCTATAGACAAGTCTGTAGAGGTATTTTCCTGATTGGCGGTTGATGCCCACTGTGGGCAGTGCCACCCCTGAGCAAGTGGTCCTAGGGTGTATAAAAAGCTGCTGAGAGCCAGAAAAACCCAAGGGTTTTTTTTTTTGTTTTTTTTTTTTTTTTTTTTTTTTTGCAGGCCCAGTTGAAAGGACAAAGGGAACCTTGTCTGTGTTTCTGGCCAGGGCCAGACTTGGCAAGTCTTGGGGCTGGGGCCCGGGCCTTAAAGGAGTGAACATTTCTACTCCTGGGACCTTGGCTTTTCCCTGTGAAGAGACCAAAGCTATCAGTCCCAAGGCTGCGGTGTGCTTGGTCTCTGACACCCTTGAGATTTTCAGTTTCTCTTGTGCAACATTGCTTGCTGAGCTTCCTGCTGACTTTCTCCCATTTCCCCCCTAAAAACTGTCTAGAAGATGCTGTACTTCTTAACAAACTTGCTTGGTACAAGCCATCAGCTTGTGCAAGACCTCCTGGTCCTAGCTTTCTGTCTTCTCATCTCCCGACCCTCCCACTAAGGACCACATCACTGAAGAACAACCTGCTGGCCCAGGTCAGAAAGCAGGTTGAGCCGACCATGGAGACAAACCCAGTAAGTGGCATTCCTCCATGGCCTCTGCTTCAGCGTCTGCCTCCAGGTTCCTGCTTGGTGCTACTTGACTTCCCTTGAAGAGAGGCTACAACCTGCAAAGTGAAACAAACCATTCCTTCCCCAACTTACATTTTCAGTTTGTTTTATGTAAATGTTTTGCCCACATCTATGTCTGTGCACCATGTGTATGCCCCACAGTTGCTTTGGGTCACCGTCTTTATCACAGCAGTGGAAAGTGAATTAAGACAACTCACCCACTATGGCCCCCTTTTGACTCGGTGACATTTGCAAAGACCCTGTTGCCAAATAGCATCTCACTCACAGGTACTCGGGGCTTGCAACTATTTGAAGGTCACAACAACACTATTAACCCCACAGTCATGTGAACAGACTAAAATACAAACCCTGAAATAGAGAGCATAATAGTGGCCACCAGGACACAGAGTGTGGACCTGAGCGGCAGCAGAGGAGCCTTGCTGCGGGTAGAAGTTCAGAAATGCTCACTTGCAGTGGCTTAGAAACTGGACAGCTCAGGGACAAGAATGTGAGGAAACAGGAGTCATCTGAACTGACTACAGTCAGGGTGTGCAAAGCTGGAGTCTAATGTTACAACCTCCTCTCTTAAAATTCATCCCATACCGATCTTTCTTCAAGCTCCAACGGTGTGCTCCATGCATCTAAATCTCACTGACATCCTTTACTCATTTTTCAGTTCTTGGATCTCTTTAATGATCCTGCAAGATGGTGAGCTTAGCTGCTACACCTAAGAATTCTCTGCTAACCCATGACAGTAACAAGCCTGCTGCTGTCCATTTAGGGAGTTTTTATTGAACACACAATATTTGTTAAAGGAAGTAATTCTTGTTTTGTCCTGAGAGAGGGTGACAAATATGTTCCCCACATTGCCGCTACGTAAGTGGCAGATCAAGTGGTCTGGAGTTTAATTTGTGTGTCCAAATCCCTGCATGTGGACACCCAAATAGTCTTCCTCACACTCTGAATTTAATCTTTGTGTAATACCACCTTGGTCTGACATTTGCCTTCTATAAACATGATTTTTTAAGATTTATCTTCATCTTTTTAATTATGTGTATGGAGGTGTACGTGAATGCAGGTGCCTACAGAAGCCTGGGATGCCCTGGGGCTGGAGTTACAAACATTGTGAGCCACCCACTCTAAGTGGGTGCTGGGGACTGCACTCAGGTTCTCTGCAAGAACAATATGTGCTCTTAACAGCTGAGGGACGTCTGTAGATCCAGGAAATGCAAGAGATTAGTGAAAGTGTGGCAACCTGGTGGTCCAAACACAGCCTGCGACCGTGCTCTCCCTCAGAACCTAAGAGAAGCCCTGTTTGGAGCAGGTGTTTTCCAAGTGTATGAACATGCTACTCTTGAAGCCAGACCGTCTTTGTGAATGAACAGACCACCTGACTGCACAAATCTGTGAAGCCAGACGCGAATACAGCCCAGCGGTAGCAGAGTTCTGACTAATTTATAGTCATCATCTGATTCCATGCCTACACCTTGCAGCTAACACGGCGTTAGCTCACAGCACTTTTTAGCAGTTAAATTGCTTTTTTAACAGCAATTATAAGAGTGCTAACAAGAAGCTAAAGGTCTGGAGAATCAATGAGAGTCTTTTACTTCCTGAAATCATTGTATAAGATTTCCTTCTTGAATTCTAATTTTCTGCTCTAAATGAAGAAAATACTTCTTTTCAGATTACTGGGTTTCAAAAGGATATATTTTTGTACATTCTGAGTCTTCTTTAAAAACAGTATTTTCACCTTTCCGTTGAATGAGCATAAATAGGAAAATCATATTTTTAAATAATTACAAGGGAAACTTTTCCATAGATGGTACTTGAATAAAGTACTTATTAGCTATAATTAAGTAAAAAATTAAGGGAGAAATCATAAAAGACTCCATTCAATCAGATAGAAACCACTTTACATCATTCCAAGTCCCTGGGCAGCTAATTGGAGGCTGCTGTGGAACGGAAGCAAAAGCTATGTATTTTTATCACAGCCAAATCCTTGGTCCTTTCTGTTGCTAGTTTTAAGATTCAAAAGTACAAATTGCATGTAAAATAGATTCCTAATTAAACTTGCCTGCAATTCTGTCACAGACATATCTTGTCAATTACAATTGTTCTTATGCAATAAACTTAAGGATTCCTGCTAGACACAGGATGTGTCTGCAAATTAAAATGGATCATCTAAACAATGTTGTAAAACACGGTCCAAAACGATGGGTATTTTGATAATCAACTTAGAAATTAAGCAGGGATCTATTTTCTGAGTAATTACTTTGTTGTTGTTCGGTTTTTGTTTTGTTTTATTGTGGGAAATAGGATGTTGTTATGTGGCCCTGGCTAGCCTTGGAACTCAGTGTATAGACTAGGTTGACCTCAAACTTGTCATGATTCTCCTGTCTCTACCTTTCAGGTCCTGGGATTACAGGTTCGCACCACCATGTCTGGTCAAGAAATTATTTTTATATGGCTCATCTATTATTTAAGGGAGAATAAACTGACTCACTTTGAAAGTATAGTCAGAGATGAGCCAACAGCAAACTCCAAAGTTATGAAGTCCTAATTTGCTTTGATTTTCATTTTTGTGGGGTTTTGGGGGGGGGTGTGCGGATCTTGATCTTTTTGTTTTTGTTTCTTGCTTTGTTTTGTTTTTTGAGAGAGAGATAATGAAAGTGAGGAAAAGGACATGAAGTTGCATCCGTGGGGAGGTGGGAAAGACCTTGGAGTGATTGGGGGAACAGAAAAAACAGTCAAATTATATTGTATGAAAAAAATTAATAAAACAGAAGAATTATTTTTTGATAATTTACTTATTTTTATTTTATATGCATTGTTGTTTTCCCTGCATGTATGTCTGTGTGAGGCTGTTCGATACCCTAGAACTGGAGCTACAAACAGTTGTGAGCTGCCATGTGGGTGCTGGGAATTGAACTCAGGTCCTCTGGAAGAGTAGCCAGTGCTCTTAACCACTGAACCATCTCTCCAGCCCCAACAGAAGAATTCTTAAAGCTATACATGCCATGACTGGCCAGTACTCAGAAAGCAACTGCAGGCTTGTTTTACTTTTAAAAAAAAAAAATGAAATTAAAATAAAACGGGACCATTTTCTCCCCTTTCCTTTCCTCCTTCCAACCTTTCCCACAGACACTCCCTTGCTCTCTTTCAAATTCATAGCCTCTATTTCTTGAATTATTGTTATGTATGTATGTGTTCCTAATATAAATACCTAGGATTGATTTACCTCCTTCTATGTTAGCATGTCTATTATTACCATCCTTATTTAGACCTTGTTTAGCTAGCCATGTTGAGGACACTTCACAGATGTAGCTTTTCTAATATTTCTTAGAGATGAAATCTCAGAAACTTCTTGTTCCTCTGGCTCATACAGTCTTCCTGCCCCTCTGCTGCTGTTAGCTTTGAGCCTTGGGTGCAGGAATGTGCATTATAAATGTACTAGTTAGGGCTGGACACTCCATAGTCGCTTGCTCTCTGCATCATTTTACTTTTTTCTTTGAAATATTTTCTAGGGGTTACGAATTCCATTGAAAATTATTGATTCCATCTACTCCTGTTGCAGACTGAATAGACTATTCTATATTAGTTCGGCCACCTTATCCACATGTAATGAGCATAGCACACACTAAATCTTCAATAAGTCATTTGTAAGGCATGCCTGTCTTCCATGGTATGCTGGGACTTGAGCAATGCACTTAAAAGAAAGTTTAAAGAAGCCAGATATGAAAGACTAAAAACAGAGAACCTGAAGTATTTCCATGAGAATGTTCAGTGTGTGTCATCATTAGTACAAACTAGGATATCCTCAGAAGAATGACCATTGTTTTTACAAAGCCACCAGATCAGATAGGGAAGGAAAAAAAATGTGTGATAAACCATCTCATCTTCACCCCCAGCAAGAAGAGGTCAAGGACAGGCAAGTGGAAGTGGTTATGGATATCCAGACCATTATGATTCACATAATTACCTTGGTGGAGGTGAAGGCCTATGATGTGGTTATGAAGATTCTGAAACTGGAGTGAGGAGATACTGGGTCAGCAAGAGGCATTTGCGGTAGTGCTGTGAGAGAAGGACCCAAAAACAAAGAGGCCGTGGGCAAGGCATAGGGGTCTGTAGAAGAGTTCTCTAGAGAATCAAGACCAGTAGAATGGATGCATACTAAAACTGGATTTATTAGATTGGCTTACACCATACTGTCCAGATAGTCCAGCAATGACTGTCTCACACCAGAAAGGCTGAGAATCCAAGAGTTGCCCAGTCGATGGGGCTGGATGTCTGAGCAGTCTCAATCTGGTACTAAAAGTCTGGATGATTCCTAAAGAGTGTCTGGTCCTGAGTCTACATTGGAGGCCTAAAGAAGCAGATTCTAGTATCAGTGAATGAAGGCAGCTGTAGCAGCAATAGGGTAGATGAACTTGCTGGAAGAAGTTAAAGCAACGCAGGCAAAAAGCAAAATCTCCTTTTTTAAAAATCTGGGTTGCCACCAGAAGGTTCCACTCACATTTAGGGTCTTCCCATTTCAAATAATCTGATCAAGAAACTCCCTTAGAGGAGTGTTCAGCAGCTTGTATTTTGGTTGGTACCAGATCCAGTCAAACTGAAATCAAGAATAAGCATCATATGGTGGAAGCCAGTCTGACCTGTTATAGGGGCTTGCTGTGTGGAATTATTCCAGAGGGTAGCACTGTGCTAATGGTAAGGAAATCAAGCAACATCACACACTCTGCTGTTTAGGAGCACATGCTATTACAAAGAGCCTCCCTGTGAAGATCATGGAATCAAGTATGGGACATTAGACCAATGCCTGGACTCCGATGTGAGCTTAACAATTTTCGCTGTCGTGCAAGCTATTAAAAACAAAACTGCCCTGTTTTCCAATGTGTTCCAAGTCCTTTATAATTTCTAGCATGACATTTTGATAAAGAGTAGCTCTTCTGTTTTAAAAAAGTTAAAATGAGAGATGTAACTCAGTGTACAGTGCTGCCCAGCATGTACCAAGCCATACGTTCAATACACAGAACTGCCAAAACAGAATAAACTGAGACCCTTGTTAAGACTGTGACAGAGCTAGTGGGCAGGAGTCTGCGGCAGACCATTCCAGAAGCTTTCTTTGTATACACCCAGTCCTCATTTACAGGTAGAGCTTCCCTGTATTTGCGCTATCTTGACCAAGAGAAGGCAGCAGAAATGGCCGTCTGGGTTTCTCACCTTCACATGAAGGACCATCCACATCAAGTCACTATTGTGTTGTGATGAGACTGAGAGAAGCCATTTGGAGGAGAAGCAAGGGTCTCCAGCCAACAATGGCATCAACTGACAGTCTTTGAGCAGTCCAACTGAGAGTCCAAACCAGGAGAACCTTGAGATAACCCCAGTTCTGATTAACGGAGTAGAAAAGAGCCACTCAGCTTAGCCCAGCCAGATACCGAGTCACATACACAGGATTTTCAAGGCAATAATTTTTAAAATATAGTCGTTGTTTGTGGTAAGTAAAACTGAGCCTGGAGGTTGGCCTTGTCTTTCAGTATTATTAAGAAGACCCAATAGGTCATGATAGCTATCAAACATCTAAGAAATGGTCTGCATTGCTATACAGTCAAATAGTTTGATTTATGTTCCTGAAAGGCTATTTTATCTATGCTTTGAACTTGACTGCTGAAGAATGGGTGAAATTGTTCTCCAAATGCTGCTTAGAATCTTTCCCCAAACTCAAAATCTGTGTTCCTCTAGAGAAATAAATGTTCACTGTGGTAGAAAGTCACAAATTCGTTCTTCTAAGAAACGACTTTGAGTTACAGCAACAACATCTAAAACCACAGGGATGTAGAGCATAACCTGGTCTATAACCCCGACTTCTGCAGCTCCACCTGCAAAGTCCTGTGCCTTTGCACTTGGGCTGTCAAGGGCTTGCTGCAGTGAGAAATTCTTTGAAGTAACTGGAGCACAAATCAGGATGAAGATTTGCAGTACTGGTTTCTGTGTAGGAAATTAAAAATTAATATATTCTAAAATTAATCTGAAACTGGTCTTAAGGAGTTCAAGATAAATAAATACAAGGGGGTGGAGATGAAATTGACTCAATGGTAGGTGTCTAAAGATCAAAAGCTCCTGGTTAACCTTAAACCAGACTTCCCTCAATTAAGTTAAACAGCAAATCACAGCTGTACTGACAAAATATATATGCCCCAAGTCATCATGTTCCTCATCTGGGATATTAAATTGGGAGTCCCAGCTCTGCCGTTTGTTGAAAATAAGACTCGACTACAGATGTGAAAGGAAGTACAGAAGACAGATGGCTCTGCAATTTACTATTACTTTCTCCTGTAATTTGGTCCTTAATGGGTTTCTACTAAGCAACTGTTGAAAGTTACTTTGCATCCTATGATAATACAGAAGTGGCTAGTTGATAAAACATGATATCTGAAATAAGTTAGATGACATTTTTAAAGCAGTCTTGGAAATCCCAATTTTTGTAGATCCTTGCTATATTTGAATCTGGATAATCAACCATGAATACCATTTCTTGCCTATTTTTTATTTAAACAATCTAATAAGCCTAGTGAGATTTCAGAAATGAAAGACTCATATTTTCTGACTGAGCCAGCTCCCATATAGTATTAGTACTTCAGCCATATGGCGGGGGCAGGGGGGTGGGTTTGAGGGGGAGTGGTCAGCTCTCCTCAGACTCTAGGAAGCCTTCATGGAAATAAATAAGTCTTCATGTTTCAAACTTGTCCTTAAGGGAAAAAAGACTTGAGTCTTAAGAAACAGAGTATTCTGAGAAAACAGCCCAAACAAAAAATGTCATCTAGGAGTAAGGTAGGAAATGGATTCATTAGGAAATAGACTAGAGAAAGGACACTAAGAGGAGCAGAGGAGAGAAGAGAAGAGGAAAACCAGCTGGGGGGGGGGGCGCCTTGAGAGATGGCTTAGTGGTCAAGAGCACACACTATCCTTGTAGGGTAGCTTGCAATCACTTGTAATGCCTGCTACAAGGAACCTGATGCCTTCTTCTGGCTGCTGTGGGCATTGCACTCAGATACAACACATACATGCACCCCTGCACGTAGGCACACATGCACACACATGTGCATACAGAATTAAGGATTTTTTAATGGGAGGAGAAGGATCACGTGAATACAGGCCTCCAAAGGTCTGAGTGATGGAATCCTTGGAAGATTCTCTCTTGATTGATAGGTCATCAATGCTTCAGAGAATCCTTGTTCCAGCCAATATTGTGCTTTAAATAAGATTAAAAGATATAAAAACAAGAGGTTGTCCTTGAGGTTTGCTCTAGAAATGTTGAAAAAAATTTTAAACCATGAAGATAGTCTAGTTCGGTTCCAAAAAGTGAAACAAGTTCCAGTAAGTAGGATAAAACATGACTTCTGATTAAATAAGTAAGTTAGTGGTAGAATGGGTTCTTTTACAAAAATACAATAATATTTCATTACAAATACAATATTACAAACACAAAATTGTATTATGAAGACAATAGCAAGACAAAGCTTTTCTTCAAAATAAATAAATAGAAAGGGTGAGAAAAATAAATCATTTTATCTTCTTTCCTTTTTTAAAAAATGTATGAGGAGTAAACAAGGAGTCTAAGAAGATGCATCCAGGCATTGTCTCATCTCTGGATGGCCCTTCAAACAGTGAGGTGGCAGCTAGTCATATCATTCTTCATTTCATATTCTTTGGAAAATTCTAGATATCCAGAAAGTAGAAGTTAGCAATTTATATTAAAATTAAAATGTCATAAAGAACATTCAAGCAAAAGGCCTGGTTGTAGGAGCATCAAGAAGGCGTCACATTATCTGACACTTGTGATATGCTAGAGAGGGGTGAATTGTAAATTATGGCAATGTGGATGGAGGTGTGGAGGATGGGGAACACAAATACGTTAGGACAATGGGATGGGGTGGCTTAGTGGTTGGTTGAAAGTAGGAATAAAGGGGAAAGGGAGGAATCAAAACCATTTTCAACTCTCAATTTGATTTACAAATGAAAAGATGTGCTTAGAATTCTGAGTTATGGCAATTAATAAATGGGATCTCATGAAACTGAAAAGCTTCTGTAAGGTAAAGGACACCATCAATAGGACAAAACAGCAGCCTACAGACTGGGAAAAAAACCTTCAACAACCCCACTTCTGACAGAGGGCTGATCTCTAAAATATAAAAAGAACTCAAGAAATTAGATACAAAAACAACAACAACAACAACAAATAATCTAATCAAAAAATGGGGTACAGACATAAACAGGGAATTCTCAACAGAAGAATCTCAAATGGCAGAGTAACATCTAAAGAAATGTTCAACATCCTTAGCCATTAGGGAAATGAAAATCAAAGTGACTCAGATTCTATTTTAGACCTGTCAGAATGGCTAAGATCAAAAAAAATGACAGCTTATGCTGGAGAGGATGCGGAGCAAGAGGAACACTTCTTCACGGCTGGTGGGGATGCAAACTTGTACAGCTACTTTGGAAATCAATGTGGCAGTTTCTCAAAAAATTGGGAATCAATTTACCTCAAGACCCAGCTATAACACTCTTGGGCATATGACCAAAGGATGCTCAATTATACCACAAGGGCACATGCTCAACTATGTTCATAGCAGCATTATTTGTAGTAGCCAGAACATGGAAACAACCTCGATGTCCCTCAAGAGAAGAATGGATAAAGAAAATGTGGCGCATATACACACAGTATTATTCAGCTGTTAAAAACAATGACATCATGAAATTTGAAGACAAATGGATAGAACTAGAAAAAATCATCCTGAATGAGGTAACCCAGACCCAGAAAGACAAACTTGGTATGTACTCATTCATAAGTAAATATCTGTAAAGCAAAGGATAACCATGCTACAATCCACAGACCCAGAGAGGCTAGGTAACCAGTAGATCGAAGAGGGGACATATAGATCTCCCAGGGAAGGGGAAATAGAAGAAATCTCCTGGTGAACTGGGGGTAGGTAGGGATGGGAATTTGAGGAATCCGGTGAGGGAGTAGATGGAGGGGGAGAATGGCTGGAAATGGGGGGCATTTCGGGGTTGGTAGAAACCTGATGTAAGGGAAACTCCCAGGAATCTACAAGGATGATCCCAGCTAAGACTCCTAACAATAGTGGATATATAGCCTGAACTGACCTTCTCCTGTGATCATACTGGTGACTACTCCAATTGTCTTCAGAGAGCCTTCATCCAGTAACTGATGGAATCAGATGCAGAGACCCACAGCTAAACATTAGCCCAAACTCAAGGAATCAGCTGAGGAGAGGAAGGAAGGATTGTAGGAGCCAGAGAGGTCAAGGTCATCACAAGAAAACCCACAGAATCAACTAACCTGGAACTCACAGAGTCTGAACCAACATCCAAAAAGCCTACATGGGACCAACCTTAGCCCTCTACATATATGTGACAGTTGTGTAGCTTGGTCTACTTGTGGGACTCCTAACAATGGGGGCAGGAGCTGTGCTGTCCCTAACGCTCTGGTTGGCTCTTGGGAACCTATTTGTCATATCTAATTGTCTTGCCCAGCCTTCATGCAAGGGGAGGTGCTTAGTCTTACCACCGCAACTTGATATGCCATGCTTTGTTGATAGCCATGGGAGGCCTGTCCCTTTCTGAACAGAAGCAGAGGAGGAGTGGGTTGAGAAAGGGGCAGGTGCTGGGTGAGGGGATGGGAGGAGAGGAGAGGGAGGAAAATGCAGTCAGGGTGTAAAATAAATAATTAAATTTAAAAAAAAAATTCTGACTTACTCCTGTCACGTCTGCTCAGAACTTTCCAGTTGTTCCCTTGCTCACTCAAATCCCTGATGCCCACACCTAACCTCTCCATTTTACTCTGACCAGCCACAGGAACACCATGACTAGTCCTCAAGCATGCCAAGTTCTGGGGTTCAGACCGTTAATTTCCCCCAAGGCATCCTGGGAAGGCTTGGCACTCAGTATGCAGGTGAAAAGGCAAGGACCTTTAAGCAATGGTGAGTCATTAGAGGCATTGCCACCAGAAGGGACCCCTTGGTAGCACTCATGAGAATGAACTGTTATAAAAATCCCGGGCCTGGGGTAAAATGCCTGTTTACTGAGAATTCTGGTCATTTCAGGGGGAAAAATTTTTATCAATGAACAAAGTATTAAAAAAACAAAAAAACTGAGGCTGAGGCTGACCCCTCAGTATCCCTCTGGCTTCCTGCCTTGCACTACCTAAACTAAGTCCAGTACACACTCCCAAATCTGACTCTTCTTCTCCCACACACTCCCATCCATGATGGGATCCTCATCAGAGCTGATGCTTGAGTCATATCTCTGAACCTCCAAAGGAATGAGCTAAATAAACCTCTTTATTCATAAACACCTGCCTTGGGAATTCTGTCATAGCAATGGAAAGCTAGTATATTCAGCCCACCTTCAGTTCTGTACTGTTCATCCTCATTTCCTGGAATGTTCTGTTCCTCCCTCTCCCTCCTTCAAGTGTTGTGTTAACTCCTCAGCAAATCCTACATTTACCATTCCTATTCAATAACAACCCCTCAACACCCCTTCAGAGGGACTGTCCTTATTTCCCCATCACTTATATAAGCTGGGATTTCTCCCAAGCAAGAAGTCTTGAAGACTGAGCTAAAAAATCCTGACCTGTTCACCCAAGTAACAGAATCAAGACAGTCCAAAGTGCAGAAGGCTAAACATGAGAATCTGGCTCTCGATGTTGAAGATGATGGATGGTGGCACAGGGCCAATGGAAAGCAATAGAAGGGCCGAGCTGAGAAAGGGAGCAAACAAGGAAATGGGGCAAAGAAATAACTTCAAGAGGCAGTCATCAACTCCAAATGCCAGGGAGGTCGAGTAACGTAATGACAGAAAACCATCATTGTATTTCTTGGTAAGAAAAGTTTTCACTGGAACAAATGGACACAGAAATTAGAACTTGGTGACCCAGAAAATAAAAGGAATGTAAAAAGGAAATTGTGTGAGAAGCCCTTTCAAAAAATCGATATCCTCAATCTAATAATCATATTCCCTAAAATTTCTACTTCTTTCTCAATGTTTTTGAGAATGCCATACATGAATATGAAATTTACATTTATATCTCATTTGTATCATTTCCTTTCCTTCCTCTCCCCACCCAGCTCCTCCCTTCCCCCAACTCTCTCTCAGATTCATGGCCTCTTCCATATTATTGTTGCATGCATGCATATGTACAACCTACCGAGTCTGTTTGTATTGCTAGTACCTAGATGGGTTTAGGGCTGACTGCTTGAGATTAGATAACACCTATCCCTGAAGAAAACTGAACCTCCTGCCTTCAGCAGTCATTAATGGCCTGTAGCTCTTCATCTAAAGGGGCGCCTAGTAAGATCTTCCCCATCCACAATGGCATGTTCACTGATGTGGTCATTATGCAGGTTTTGTTTAGGCAACCATATTGGTGAGACTTCATGGGTACAGCTTCCCTATCATGTCTAGAAGATACTGTCTCACAGTATGCATCCTGGTCCTCTGACTTTTAATCTTCCTGTGCTCTCTTTCATGATGCTCCCAGACCTTTATGTCAGGTTTGCATTACAGAATTATCAATAGGGGCTGGGCATTCCTCCATTACTTATTCCTTGGACGAGTTGCAGATCTTTGCAGCTCCTGTTTGCTACAAAAAGAGCTTCTTTGAGGAAGAGTGATGTCAAGTAAACAATTACGCATTCATGCAGTGATTCACTTGAATATAGGTACCTTTATTTGTTTGGTTTGGTGAGTTTAATTTTTTTACTTGGCATTCAAAATAATGGGTTCCATTGCAGAAATGTTCAAGCATTAATATTGTACATATTCACCTCCCCATGACTCCTTCTTGAGTACAGTTTTATATATTGTTAATATTAATGAAAATGTGGAACACCTTAAATATCTATAAAGCAGGAGATTGAGCATGTACACATCAACAGAACATCATAGCCAGTTGAGCAATGTACTAGAAATACATTCACGTATGTACGAATCTGCCCACAGCGCACTGTGGAGGAGACACACTTGAAATCCTACATGTACTAGGACTTTTGCTTACAATTTTTTCATCAATTAAAATATACAAAGAGAATTTCTATATTTGTATGATATAAATTTAAGATGCCCTGAGCTCTAAATAACTGAAGAGTAAATACTTAGACAATTTCCTTCTTTTTTTTTTTCATTTGCTTAAGTTATTTAGGGGAGGGTTAAAATTATTTATTTTCTTTTCTTTGGTAATTTCTTACCTGAATCCATGTGTTTAGATCATGCCAACTCCTATTCACTGCTCTCTACGCCAATACTTCTTGGAATCCACACCCACCCCCTCCCAACTTCATGTCATTTTTTTTTTATAATCAACTGAGTCCAATTAGTGATGCTGCATGTACAGGTGGTGGGGCTCTGTCAACTGAAGCATGGAAAGCCTACCATGGGCCACATCACTGAAGAAAACTCACTCTCTGGTCCCCAACAGCCATCAGCTGCCAACAGCACCTCAGCTAGGTGTGAGGTCTGGAAAGCCCCTTCCCTTCCCATGCTGGAGTATTGATTGGCTTGATCATGTGCAGGTCAGTCCATTTCTGATCTTATCCAGAAGGATCGAGTCATGGCTCAAATGTTGCTTCACAGCTAAATCAGCTGGTCGCAAGGAAATTCTTTCATTTCTTGATCTTAAAACTCACTGTGATCAACTACACCTTAGGAACAACTGACTTCTCTCTGAAAGGACATTTCTAAAAGGCAGAACGCTGTGTTCACACTCATTGACTCAACAACATTCCTTCAGTTGTGGTCTAAATATCTGTATAACCGCTGGAAAATTCACAGGTTGAATCCTAACTCCAAGGTTTCTTAGTGATAATACAGAGTCGATGATAGGCCTTGGGAGGTCATTAAGTCAGGACATGAGTGGAAATAGTGGCCATATAAAACGGGGAGGGGAGAGCTATCATCCCTTCCACCATCTGACCATGCCTTGATCTTGGGCTTTTCAGCCTCCAGAACTGTGGGGAATAAGTGTTTGCTGTTTATAAAGCACCCAATTTATGGCCTTTGATTATGGTAACTGCACACACTTAGATATCTCCTCACCATCATAGATTTGGCTCCCGTGTGCCCAGTGCTTATTTTACTGAGGTAGGTGATATAGAAAAAGAATTGTCGAAAAAAAACAAAAACTAGAATTGCCTGCTGGTGTGCATTGTTACTTACATGTCTAAACTGAAATGTCTTTGATTATAGTTTAGAGAGGTCCCAACTGTCTGTAAGTAGATTCCATACAAACCAAACAGCAGCATTGCATACAAACAGGGAGAGCATGACGCTGCAAATTTTCCTTCCAGCCCTCCCCTTCTTCGAGCTCAACATTAAGAAACTCTATTTTTTACAGCCCGTCTAATTCCTTGAACACTCATGAGCAGAGCTTCCTTCTCATTATATTTTTTATTCAATCAATAAAAATGTAAACTAATGTTTTAAATGACCTTGGCAACCGAGAGACTAATTTATGCTTCCCTGAGATCATAAAACAACAGTGAATTAAAAAAAATCAAAAGAAATAAAAGTCCTGATTGCTTTTTTATGCAAAAATGGGATAGTCAAAGCCAAGTTGGAAAAATACTAAAAGATATTTAGTGTTTTCTACCAACCTGCTTTAACTTATGGAATCATTTTTGCTAATT
>CABHPR010149665.1:0-12536 GCA_902168415.1 Peromyscus melanophrys
GAATGGTTTTGGTTGTTCTCACACAGTCTCTTAGTCATCTTCAGAAGCAGGAGTCTGGATAAACGTTTAAGTGATTTTTGTCCTAAAGCCAAGTGATGTTTACAAAGTGTCAGAAATGGGCTGATGATGAAGAAAAAAAAAAAAAAAAAGCCGAGCCCTTCACTGAACCCAGAACATCCCCTCCCCACAAAACCAGTGCACTTCCTGATGATTAACTTGCCAAGGTCACACAGCTAATGAGAAGAGAAACAAAGATGATGACCTTTGAATCCTAAGCCCAATCTCTCTCTCCAAAGCTGGATACACTCAGACCAGAATTCATAAACATCTTCAGGGGCTGGAGAGGTAGTTCAACAGTTCAGAGTACTGGCTGCTCTTGTAGAGGACGCAGATTCTGGGTTCTGTTTCCAGCACCCACATGGGGGCTCACAACCACCTATATAATAACTCCAGTTCTAAGGGATCTCATGCCTTCTTCTGGTCTCCTCAGGTGCTTGCACTCACATGGTATACATTATCTCACATGGACACACACATACACAGAAAAATAAATATTTTGTAAACATTCAAAAATAAGCTATTTCTTTTTTATTTGGTATTTGTCTTGTTTGTTTGTTTCATTTTTTTCTTTAGAGACAGGTCTTTTCTGTGTAACAGACTTGACTGTCCTGGAATGCACTTTGTAGCCCAGGCTGGCCTCAAACTCATAGAGATCCACCTGCCTCTGCTTCCCTAGTGCTGGGATTAAAAGTGTGCGCCACCACAAGCAATTTCTTAAAGTCACCTTAACATGAAACTGCTGAGGACTTTTGGATTTTACCCCTAATGTGAAAGGTCTCTCTCCTTCACTAATACAAGTTTTACTTCCTTGTATAAGGCTCTGGGTGTGATCCTGGAAATAAACAAACAAACAAACAAACA
Source organism: Peromyscus melanophrys (assembly GCA_902168415.1). Lineage (NCBI taxonomy): Eukaryota > Metazoa > Chordata > Mammalia > Rodentia > Cricetidae > Peromyscus > Peromyscus melanophrys. Next base: position 922 of record CABHPR010149665.1, read on the forward strand.
AACAAGCAAACAACAGTTGATAGACTAAAATTCATCAGTGAAATAAACTCTCTTACAAGTAGGTGTTTGTATTTTTGTATGAGTGATGAGTGAGAGAATATATGTGTACACATATACATACTCTATTAAAGTATAATTTACATACCACAGAATTAACATTTTAAAAGATACAATTCCCTAGTCTTGGGCAAACATGTCCATACACTTGTGTGGTCATCACCCTTCCTCAGACATATAACATTCTATCTCCCCATAAGTGACTGAGTTTATTTTCCAATGTATCCTTATGCCCTCAGAGGCAAACACTGCTCCTGCATCCATCATGTCCACACCATGGCCTTACCTGTTCTGAAACGTCATTTAATGCAAGGTGTATCTACCTTTTGTGTCTGGATTTTTTTGTTGTTGTTTTATTTAACAACTAACATGTTTCTGAAACTCATGCACATTGGTTTATGCATTAACACCTCTCTTTTCCAGTTTGGAATACTCTTCCTTTGGAAAACTATGCTACAATTTAATTAACCAGTCACCTATTGATAAAAATTGGGCTGTTTCTGTTTCCATAAATAGTCTTGCACTACGTGTTGGAACTTAATTGACACATGCTTGCACATATTCATGGGACACAATGTGATATACTTTAAAAAATATTTATCTTATTTTTTATTTATATGTGTATATGTGCTCTGGGTATGGTCCCAGCAAGATCACACCCATAACACACAGGTGTAGCATGAATCTTAAAAGTTCTTATTAATAAAATCAAACCTGAGCCAGGTATTGGGGCGAACACTGGAAGGTCAGAGAGACAGAACAAGCCACAGCTATCTCACCTCACCGGATCCTCAGCTGGTCTTGTTTCCTCAGACTGGATGGCCCTGAGTCCTCATCCAGGATGGGTCTCAGCTGAACTGCTGCTAGAAGCCTGAAAGCTTAACCAGCCACATGCTTACCCAGGCCAAGTGCTTCTAGTTTCTGGTCCTCACGCTTTATATACCTTTCTGCTTTCTACCACCACTCCCTGGGATTAAAGGCTTGCTTTCTGGGATTAAAGGCGTGGGTCACCATGCTTGGGTGTATCCTTGAACACATGAATTTCTGCCTCTGGAATGCTAGGATTAAAGGCGTATGCTACCACTGCCTATCCTCATGTTTAATATTGTGGCTGTTCTGTCTCTGACCCCAGATAAGTTTATTAAAGTACACAATATTTTGGGGAACACAATACCACCACACACAGGTTCCTGCAGAAGCCAGAAGAGGGCATTGATGCCCCTGGAGCTAGAGTTACAGGTGGTTGTAACCTTCTCTATGTGGCTGCTGGAAACTAGACTGGGTCCTTTGCAGGAGCAACAAGTGCTCTTAACCATCAAGCCATCTCTCCAGTGCCACTGTGTGACAATGTGATCAATGTGATCAATGTGCGATGATCAGATTAGAACCATGAGCATTCTTGTTCTTCAAACACTTACCATTCTTTCCTTTCCTTTTTCTTTTTCAGATAGGGTGTCTTTACATAGCCCATGCTGACCTAGAACTCATTCTGTAAGCCAGGATAGCCTTGAACTCACAGAGATCCACCTGCCTCTGCCTCCTGAGTGCTGGGATTAAAGGCATGTGCCACCACTGTTGGCTCAGTTATCATCTCCTTGTGTGGGGAACCTCAAACTCCTTTCTTCCAGTTTCTCATAAAGTATACAATTAATTAATGTGAACTGCTATTGCCCTTCAGTTCTATATAGATATCAGAACACACTCATCTATGTACCCATTGTCTTCTACTCATAACCTTCCCTCTATGCCTCCTTCTTAGCCTTCCTATTTTTCTGCCACTGTTCTACTGTTTACTTCCTTCAAATCTGCTGGTTTTTATTTCTACATCTGAGTAGAAATAACATAGCATTTGCCTTCCTGTTTCTGGCTTATTTCACTTAACACAGTGCCCTCCTGTCACATCCATTTTGTCCCAAATGACAGACTCCTATTATAGTTTAGAGATTCCAAGCCATCTCTCAGCCCCCCCCCCCCCATTTTGTTTCATGGCTGACTGATAAGCCATTGTGTGTAGGAACCACATATTCTTTATCCATTATTCACCCATGGATCCCTCACCTGGATTGCCTATCAAAGCTGTTTAAATAGTGCTGCGGTAAACAAGGGGCATAGATGTCTCTTTGGTACAGTACAATACCTCTTTTTTATATATACCCAGGTGGAGGATTGTTGGCTCTCAGGGTGTCCAGTTAAGGTGCCACCAAGCAGTAGTCTAAAGTGGTTGAACCGTTTTCAGCTCCTTCTAGAACTGTGTGAGAAGTCACATTGCTTCACATCCTCATTGATACTGGGAAATTTCAGCCTTTTAATTATAGCCTTGGCAGTAGGTGTGAGATGCTCTCTTTTGCTTGGTCTATTTTGCATTTTCCTGATGACTAATGCTTCCCCCCACCGCCCCAATCTCACCGGCCATTCCACTCATTTGTTCTTGCTGTGGAATATCTATTCATTTATTTGAACATCTTTTTAAAGTTGAGTTTTCTTTTTAACACTAGATTGTAGAAATTATACATATTGGAGAGACAAGCCTCTTGGGCATTCTGTGAAGTTTTTCCTTACCTGCCTTTTGTATTCAGCTTCTCTAATTTTGTATTTTGTCTTAAATCTGGATGACACCAAATTCCTCCTCTCTTTCTACTGTCAGTGTCTTTGTTTTTTCTAAGAACTCCTTGCCAATCCCAAGGTAACAAAGATTTTTTTTCAGTTTCCTTCTAGAAGCTTCATGACTTCAGATTTTGCATTTATTCCAATTTCCCACCTTAGAGTCATCCTTGTGTATGATGTGAGGTAAAAGTTAGAGATTTGTATTTCTTCCCATGTGGAGTCAATGCTATTTGTTCAGAGTCTAATCTCCCCTTTATTGAATTTCCTTTGCACCTCTGTCAAAAATCAATTGGTTATGTAGACCTGGGTCCATTTCTGGCTTCTCTGTTGTACTCCTTCGATCCAATTGTTTTTTCTTTTCTTATACCTGTGACTACTGCATCAATTATGTATCTTTATAGTCACTTTTGAAGCTGGCTAATATAAAGACCCCAACTTTACTCTTTGTTGTAAGATTGTTTTGACTCTTTTAGATACTTTGTTTCCCTACATAAATTTTAGGATCAACTTCTTCATATACTTTTTTTAAATGCCTGCTTGGATTTTACTTGGTATAGAATTCAATCTATTGATTAACTTGAGGATGATTGACAACCTAACAGTATTAAGTGTCTCAGCCCATCTCTCTCTCTCTCTCTCACACACACACACACACACACACACACCCCTTTCCCATATACATGTATCTTTTCATTCTTATATACTTCAATGATGTCTTACAAGTTTGAAAGGGGGGGGGGTCTTACATACATTTTTTTGGTTATATCCATTGTCAAATGTTTAATTTTTGTCCTATTTTTAAAATATTTTTTTAAAAAATTATGTATCTGTATGCTTATGTGGGGTATGTGCACAAGAGTACAGTGCCTGTGGGGGCTCGAGTCTGCACTGGATCCTCTGGAGCTGGCGTAACAAGGAATTGTGAGCCACTTGCCTTGAGTGTTTGGAACCAAACTTCAATTCTCTGCAAGAGCATCAAGTGCTCTTAACCACTGAGCCATCTCTCCAGCACCTAACTTATATACTATGTTAAGTTTTATTTAATTTTTGGTATACAGCAATATAATAAATTCTAGTAAATAGCACTGCTGTCAATTAATTAATTTTGTTTTTGTTTTTGTTTTTGTTTTTGTTGTTTTCTAAGACAGGGTTTCTCTATAGCTTTGGAGCCTCTCCTGGATCTCACTCTGTAGCCCAGGCTGGCCTTGAACTCATAGAGATCTGCCTGCCTCTGCCTCCTGAGTGCTAGGATTAAAGGCATGCGCCACCACCACCTGGCTATTAGGTTCTTTCTACAGAGGATATTTCCACATCTCTGAATGTAGTTTTACTTCTTCAACTTGACAGCTTTTGTTTCCTTTTTTAATACTCTTAGGATGATGCTGACCATGCATGGTGAGAGGAGTATCATTGCCTTAATAGGAGTTTCTCCATTATCCACGATGCAAATAATAGGGTTTTTTTTTTTTTTACATGTTCTTTACTGCAAGCATTTTAAACTTATTTCTAATTTGCTGAGACCTGTAAATAAGCGTCTATAAGTATTTTTAATATTCTGATTTTTGTGATTATTGTTATTATTATGGTGTGTATTTGAGGGAGTTGGACTCTTGGTCATAAGGTTTGTGCTGGAAGTGATATTCTACATCTTTACTGCCTGGATGCCTGGCCTGGGGAGCATTCTTCTGTCCTCTCCCTCTTGGTTTCTTCATCTATAAACGTCTGCAAACACCTCAACATGTTGGTGGATATATGACAATCTCTCTGTCCATGCCAGCCATCATTTTAATCCTACTGTGTTCATAGGAATAATAGTATTTATCTTGAACACTTCATGAAAAACACCATTCGGGGCTGGAGAGATGGCTCAGCACTTAAGAGTGTGCACTGCACTTGCAGAGGACCTGAGTTCAGTTCCCCTCACTGATGTCGGACAGCTTACAACTGCTGGTAACTCCAGCTCCACACACACACACACACACACACACACACACACACACACACACACACACACACACACAATTTTAAACAATAATTATCTTTAAAAACACCACAAACACTGTCAATATTAGCCTAGTTCTCCACTCCATGTATTGAAGACAAGATGTAACCTCTCGTCTGCGAGTTGATCTCCTGAGACTTTGACAAAGACCCTGAAGAGCTCTGCTTTTTCCATGGACTAGTTTTAAAAGTTTAAGTAGATCTGTGTGATCCCCAAAGAATTGCATGCAGACTAACATTAAGATGAAAATCTTTTATATTTGTTCTGTAGCTTTGAAAAACCAGCACACGGTCTGTTTTGTTCCACGGGCTCCTAAGGTTCAGGTATTAACATAAATACAGCCCATTAACACTTGTTCCTCCCTGTCAGGACATAAATTAAGTCTGCAGGTGTTCCACAGAGCTGTACCCTTGGTACTAATTAAGCCTTGATAATTAGGTTTGTTAAATTCAGGACTTTAAGCTTATATTCCCTCTTTGGGTTACCAAAATGGAGCTGCGCAGTCTTCGGCCTCCACCCTCTGTTTTGTTTTGTGTTTCTGTCAACCCCCATCTCTTCTTCCCTCAGTTTCTTTCTCTATTTCTTCTCTTTTCTGAAGAAGGCATTGCTGTTTGCTCTCCATTGTATTCCTTTATTACTATTTTTTTAATTAAAAAAGTCAGTGACAAACCCTTTACCATTTTGCCAGTGGAGGGTATGAAGCAGATGCACACTTCTGTTTAGGGGGAGATTAAAGCCCTCACCTCTGTTCTGGGTCCGCTGAGACTCAAGAATGGAAAGTGGCTGGCTGACTTTCTCTGGACACCAAACATAGCCAAGATTGTGCTGTAAACCAAAGGATCTGTCGTTCAGGAATGAGCTTTGATATTATCTAAAACTAGGCAGGCAATACGCTGGGCACCCAAGCAATTTGTATTTATGTCTATTTTTTTCTTATAGTGAGATTGTTTGGGAGAGAGAGCTGGCTTGTGGCTTGCAAGCATGAGAACCTGAGTTTGATACCTAGAACCTAGGTTAAGGGGGAAAAAAAGCTGGAGTGTCAACATGCATATAATACCAGTACTGGGGAGATGGAGACAGGTGGATCTCTGGACTTCACTGGCTAGCCAGCCTAGCCTAGATGGAGAGATCCAGGCCAATTAGGACCTTATCTCAAAAGATGGGCAGATGGTGGCCGAGGAACAACAATTGGTATTTTCTATGACTGCCCCCACATTCATGTACACCATACACATGAATATGTATGCATACACACATGCATCTAGCTACACTGGCACACATGTAAACATCACACACATATAAACACATGCATCTATATTGGCACACATGTAAATATGCACACACATGTGCATCTGAACAGGTACACATGTGAACATTCATGCACATAGAATCTACACTGGTACAAACACAAACATGTGTCCGTACAACCCATGCACAGTGAGATCTTCTTTTAACAAAACAATATTTGAAGACTTTCCCTCACTCTCAAAAGAAAAAAAAATCAAAATTCTCTGCTTCTTATGGAATTTTCCCAATAGAATTTCCCATCTGAGGGACCCGGGGGATATCTTGTGGCCTGCAGCTTATCTGTAACTAGTCCACAAACAAGAGCATCATAGAATCCAGTAGTTATTTCTCCCATCTGCCTCTTCTCTCTGGTGGCTTTAGGAGTCTATTACTCATCAGGTGGAGATAGTTGGTGAGTGCTGCTTTTCATTTTGAATTAAGGGAATCATTTAAACAACTGTATCAGCATTAGCTTCCCTGGATGCTGCCTTTACAGCCTCACTTAGTGGTGGGATTCTGAAAGTTAGACTTTTAATCAGAAGCATTTTTATTTTTAAAGGATAGCTTTTCCTGGGGGCAATGGCTATAACACAGCTCTACCCCATGGTCTCTTCAGCATTCTTTCCCAAGGAGCCCAGTGCTGATCTGTCTAGAAGGGTACCCGGGTTTCAGTGAGCACTCTGCTGAGGCTTTGAAGAATGCATCCGGCAGGGTGACCCGTTCCTCTAGGCGCTCAGACAGCCTTTCTTTGGCATTTGTTCACATCCCAAAGCTCCTGTGCATGGATGCCTTTCTCCTTCAAGCAGGTCTTCCAAGTCCATCTTCACAGTGCCATCCCTCATCCCCTAGACAGGATGGAAAGAGCCTCAGGATGAGGAGATAGAGTGGAAGAAACAGCTTGGCAAGAAAACAAAAGTTTGTGAGAGAGCAGAAGGTCAGAGTTTGAATTTGCAAGGGCAGTAATAGTAAGCAATGTCTCAGAGTGTCCAACAAGCTGCAGAATACGGATGCTACAGAGATGAGTTTCAATGAGGGCTGAGTTTGGGCTTGAATTCTTTCCTTTTCTTTTCCTTTCCCCATCCTTTTATTGGTCTCTCTCCCTTCTGTTTTCTCCTCTCCCTCCTACTCTCCTTCTTTCTTACCTCCTTCCTCTTCCTCCTACTCTTCCCTTTTTTCTTCCTCTTCCTCTTTCTTCTCCCCTTCTTCCTCCCTTTTCTCCTCTCCCTCCCCCTCTCTTCTTCTCTTCCTCCCCTGCCTCACCTCAGATTTCTATCTATCTGGTAGTCAGTGTTCTTAACATCCAGGTACATTCTAATTCTGTTGATGTCTGGTACAGAGAACGGATGACAAATTCTCACTTGTGTGACCCATAATCTGAGGACACATCAAGTGAACTGTGAGTACCTCACTTTGAGGGTGAGAGGTCCCAACCCTGGGCCAAGGTGTGGGACTTTGTATACTGAAGCTTTAGCAAACAGGAGGGGGGAGAAGTGACAGGGACCAGTGCTGATCACTAGGAGTATGCTAAGGCCAGCTTCTGCGGTAAAGCTCACTGCAGATTCAGAGCTGAAAAGCAGACTATTTCAGAATCACAGTGAACTTGGGAAGGACCACTTTCCTAGAGAATTGGGCAGTTTGGCAGCAGACCAGGTCTTGTTTGAAGTGATCTTTTGTGCAGTGATGTCCACAGCTCCGCATTCTCACTTTGCAGCAAGGCCCCACCAAATCCCTTCGTGTCTTTTTCGGAGCAGCCTCTCCACGACATAGTTGGTATTACAGGGACAGAATGTATTCTGAGTCATATTATTTCCCTGGTAAAGAGTCACCGCTGATTAATTACCTCAAGGACAGTGCCTGGTGACTTTTTCTCTTTCCACTGAATCCCTTTGTATCCTATAGCTCCACATGGTGCTGGGAAGATCAGCAAAGGCTGAGAGGTCAGTGGAAAGCCAGGGTGAAGCATTTCAAAATACCAGACAGCTTGGTAGACTGCAGCAACTCAGGCCATTCCCTATGACTGCTGCAGAGGCTCAGACCAGAGCTTCCCCAGGACAAAAAAAATTCTTCTGTTCTCTTGAGCTAAAGCCCACAGACCATAATAAAAGCATCAGTGTAGGCTGACTAGTTCCTGCTGGGTGGGAAAAGATACCTCTTTCCCTAGTGGAGATCCATCATCCTTTAGAAACAGAACTTCATCTGATGCATCCTCTGCTTCCTAGCAGTCTTGATTGGCATGATTCTTTCCCTCCTCCCCACCTACTTTTAGCTTCCCTTCTAAGTATGAGGGAAAAGCTAGAAAGGATGGGACTATTTCTGCCATGAAGCAGTGATGAGCAAAGCCATGAGAGATTCTGCCCAGGGTCAGAGATTCACATTCTAGGGTCTGTGCACTGGCTCTTACTAGTGGAGATGGGGCTTCTTGAGGTTGTTCCTATGGATGTATCACCCGTGAACTTCTGAATGGTCCAATCATGATTAGAGTCCAGAATTTGATAAAGGTTCATTATATGAACATACATTGAGAACCCACTGTGTGTGTGTGTGTGTGTGTGTGTGTGTGTGTGTGTGTGTGTGTGTGTGTGTGTGAAGGCCAGAGGTCAACCTTGAACCTTGAATGTCACCCTCAGGCACCCTCCAATTTGTTTCTTGAGACAGGGTTTCTCACTGGCCTCTTACCAATTAGGTTAGGATGGCTGTCCAGGGAGCCTCTAGGATCCCCGCTCCACCCCCAGCACTGGGCTTATAAATGCTCATGAGCCACCATACTCACTTTTACATTTCTTTCTGGGCATCAAACCCAGATCCTCCATGCTTACAAACCAAGTGCTTTGCCAACTGAGCGCTCTTCTAGCTCCTTGTTTTGATAAGCACCTTTGAAATGGAAGATTTTTATGTCTTAACATAGATACCTTTTCCAAAAGCAGCGGGTTTATGAAATGTAAGCATAGTGAGAAAGTGGTGTCAGTTCAACATTAGTTACTCTTTGAGCTCTGGTCAAATTCCTGGACAGAACTTCATATTTCTCAGTTTTATTTTTCCTCTCTATATCTCTTCTACCTTGGCAGTAAAAGGTATTAAGGTCACTGACCCACGCAGGGTTGTTTAAATGTTCAGACTTCACGTACCACCCTGCAGGTAGCCAATCACTGCTAAAAACATTCCTATCTCTTACTATTATTATTGGCATGAACATCTATATTGATTATTTTGCTTGTTGCTTGGACACCAAGGAGGTAAACTTCTGGGCAGGTCTGTGAGGAATTTTCAAGTTTATGTTAATTGAGGTGGAAAGTGCTGCCCCACCCCCCATGTTGGTGGTACCATTCTATGATCTGGGGTCCTAGATTGAAATAAAAAGGAGAAATTGAGTGTTGTTGAGATGGCTCAGTAGGTAAAAGTATTTGATGCCGAGCCTGATGACCTGAATTTGATCTCCAGAACACATGTGGTAAAAGGAAAAATTTAACTCCCACAAGTTGTGCTATAACCTCCACATACATATTGTAACATGTAGTGCAAGCCCACAAACATGCACACACAACAATGTATACACAAACTACTTGAAATGTTAGAGTGTGTGTGTGTGTGTGTGTGTGTGTGTGTGTGTGTGTGTGTGTGGTGTGTACTGATGCTCAGCTGACTCACTCCCTATGTAGCTAAGCTGTAACTGTGGACTGTGTCCTCAGACTGTGAGCCAAAGTAAAACTTTCCTTCCTTAAGTTGCTATTGGTGGGTGTTTTTGTCATAGCAAAGAGAAAAATGACAATCGTAGGAGTTTACATTGTTATGAGAGTGCCCATGTGATTGTTTATCTAAACTGGGGCCTCTTAGTTATAGGAAAGAATAGCAGAAGAGATGACACTGGGGCACTGGATGTGAATCAGGACATCTTGTCAACCCAGCTCTATGCCATTGAATTCAACTGTTTTCTGAAATTTCAGGGTTTTTGTATCTTGAGGTTGGTAGGTGTTGTTTAGTTACTTTTGGTCCTTATGCCACTGAATCCTGAACAGTTAAGTAGGATGTGGGAGCAACTTTTTAAAAAATCTCTCTTTAAAAAAAAAAAAAACACCTCACATTTTCTTTCTTTTAAAACTGGACACCCCCTTCGTTACTTAGAACTTGTGATGGTTGATGTTCACTGTCTTTAGTGATCCTGACCTGGGACTGATCTGATTTGAGGAGTTGTACCAAGATGCTGTCTTGGGCATGAGAAGAAAATTGCATCCTCATTTTGGTTATGGGTGCCACACATACTCACTTATCACCAGAAGGAAATCAAAGTTAGGAAAGTTCTTGTCTATCAAAAGAAACCTAAGACAGATGAAGACTGACGTCCCCTTGCCCCAAGAGTTCTTCCAGTGATAACAAGTACATAGCCAACTTTCAAGATTTTGTTGCCTGTGGCTAGGGAGATGGCTGAGTTGGTAAAGTGCTTGTTTATCACCTGCTCTTGAGGACCTGAGCTTGAGCTCCAACATTATATGAAAATACAGACAGGGCTATGTGGGCCTGGAATCCCATTGTTGAGGGAAGTGGGGATAGGGGGTCCATGGAGCTTGTTGGCCAGCTAATCTACCTGAATTGGCAAGTTCCAGGTTCAGTGAAAGATAATGTCTCAGAAAATAGGGTGGAGGGGCTGGGGAGATGGACCTGTTAGAGAAGTGCTTGAAGACCCAGGTTTGGATCCCTAGCATCCTTGTAAAAACCTGGCACAGCTGTGTGCACCTGTGCTGGGTGGACAGTGAGTTCCCAGTTCAGAGAGACCTTATCTCACAAAATAAGGTGGAAAGTTATTGATAAAGATAATCTATATTCCAACCATACCCTTCCACACACATACAAGATATGAAAGGGAGTCTCTTCCTCCCACCTCCACCCCTCCACACACACAAGATGTGAGCCACCAGAATGCAAGAGCAGAATCCTATTCATGAACCTCATTTTACAAAGAAGTTCTTAGAAGGCTGGGCCGAAGGGGTTCTGAATTTCTAACAGTGGTTCCATCAAATGCATCTCCCAGATTGTCTAAATTGTCTAAACCTGTTGGAGAGGCCAGCCATCCCTGATGCCTCCTCCTACATGTTAAAAGATCAAAGTGCCATTAAGGAGAAACAGCTTTTCCATAGGCACTAAGTAGTGAATGATTCATTCGGTGTCTGTAGGTTGAGTGGAAAATAGATGGATGCATGAACAGGTGAATGAATCAATGAATGAATCCCATAGACTCCAATGTGTCTGTTCTCTAGGTAAACAGCAATTTTAAGAGAGACCCATAGAAGTCCCTAATCCCAGGACTCCTGTGAAAAGCTCAACTCACTTTAAGACAATTGGTTTCTAGGAAGTCCCCAAAGAGATAAGTGATCTTCTGGTGGCTTTGGTAATAGGAGCTCTTATATAGATACCAAGGAGGAGCGAGAGTGGCTTCAGAATTTAGCCCCAGAGGAAAGCCTCCAGGCTCTGAATGGGTGGACTTTGTTCAGAGCAAAGGCAGCCCAGCAGGAAGAGCTCTTCGATATGTAAATGAGCCTGATAGGGATTTCCTTTTACTGAGCTGTTGTGTACCCCACACCCCCATCCTAGCCCTCCCAGAAGACCCACCTGGAATTCTCTTGAAGCATTCTTGAATTCAAATTCTCTTGAAGTTGCTTGGCTCTGCCAAGCC
>CABHPR010149666.1:0-14904 GCA_902168415.1 Peromyscus melanophrys
ATGAGGCTGTGGGCACTACTCCATTTTCTCACACGTTTTTATAGAGATTTCTTTGACACTCAAGATCATTAGTGAAAGATTTTCCCTCCTAATATTTGAAATGCATATGACATCATTGATTGTGAAAACTCTGGTTTTGTCTTATAGCTTATGATCCAGACAAGTGCCCTAAAATTACACTTCCATTAACTCAGCTGCTGGCCCAAAGCTCGCTGTCTGATAGCTAAGCTGAAAAACCCCAGATGTGGGTACATTCACTATGTACATATTTAGGCACTACCTCAAACTCCCACCCAAGCCATCCCTCCCCCCCCAGTACAATGATGAGTGCTCATCATCAATGTAAATATTGCTTAATGTAAGGGCTGCCAGCTGCCTAGATGAGGCATCCTGGAAGGGTTAGAAGACCACAGATTTCCTTACATGCCTGCTCAGCATTCACTGGGCTCTTGCACAAACCGAAACAACTTCCAACGGCCCTCTTCCCTCAAAACTTACAGAATGGCTTTATTGATAAGTCACGGCGGCCCCTGTCAGTCATCATCATAAGAAAAAACCAGAGCCTCTGGAGACAGCTCCTAAACTGACACTTTCCACTGTACCACTCGGAAGTCACTTAAATATCGTCCTGAGAAATCGCTGCAAATACAAATAAAGGAGATGAAGACATCTCGGCCTGACATAAATACTGCTAATGCAGAGAAGAAGGCAGAATAAATTAGTCTACAAAGGAAGCTAATTCCAGACCCCTATCAAAGCGTCACCCAGTAGCACTACTGAAAAAAAAAAAGTACCTAACCCAGAAACAGTGGAATTCAGCAGATGGATTTTGACAGGGACCTGCATAATTAAAGTTTCCATCGCAGACCTCCTGTTCTGAAACCCGTTTTGTCAGCCAATGCTAAAGAATGTTTTTTTTGGCTCAGGAACAGAAAATCCAAATAGTCCTAGAGAAGCTTCTCGTCTGCCTGGCCGCCCTTAAGATGGTGTCTTTCACAGAACAACTCTTTCCCTTGGAGGTGGATCTTGACACGGTCATTGTCATGTTAATTGGCTGATTCAAACACTAGTCACCTTTGGGGAAACTGGTATAAAACTTTTTCTGAAGAGCAAAGACACGGTAATAAAAGTTGACCATGGCAAGTGAGCTTCCAGTCACTTAAAAACCCAAGATCAAAATGCTTTCCATTCCCATTGAGTGCTGACTGCCAAGCCCCCTTCCTGACACACTTTCCCTATTAGGCATAAGATCACACGCACAGGCTTTAATGCTTGATACGATAATAAAAGGATAGGGTATGTTGAATAAATTTCCATCTACAGACTTTGTATCAATTAACAGTTTCGTTCATCTTTGGAGAAATACAGAACTAAACTGATTTGTGGAGCATCCCTCGGTACATAATTCCAGAGAACTGATTTCTGTGTAATCAATCCCTCTGAGAGGAGCTGGGGACAAACGCAAAATGCAAAGCCCTTACTGATGGATAAAAGATGCAGCTCCCTAACTAATCTCCTTGCCTACCCAAAAAAAAAAAAAAGAGCAAGCAACATTCTTGCAGTAGGATTATGATCTCTAGGCCTGCAGGTAAGGTGTCAAGCTGCCAATTCTGAGTCATTACTGGGTCTGGATATGACCCTGGCAGAGCCCAGAGAAAGAAAGACTGGTTTCTATAGCTTCCAATCATACGATCCTGTCTCACCAACTATTAGACAAGGAGATATTTTTTGGCAGACAGACCTGCTTAGTTCAAATCTACTATCTAGAATCTAGCCTTCATTTTATTTAAAAGAAATCAATGGATAGATCGCAAAGAATTAAGTGGAAAGATCTGCTCCATATAGGAAGGATAGATTTTTTCTTTTTAACTTCCTGAATGTCGGCTGCATTGCAGTCTCCTGTTGGTGTGAAGCCCTCTGAGCATTTACTAGGAGCGGGTCACTAACGTGTTCTCTTACCTAGCTGCTTGCAAGGACCTAGTACAGGCAAGTTTCCAAGGTATCTCTTTGGTTTAGAAATCAGGCAGTGTTGGGCCACTAGTGTTGTGAAATAATGCCCTGCCTTAAAAGGAACCGGAAGCTGTGTGAGCCTATGTATGTAAAGGACTAGTAAATGGGTTCCTTACCTAGAACTAAGGAATTAGTAAAATCAAGATTGCCTTAAGTGGCCTTGGAGGCTTACCTTGGGAGCCATGACAGGACTCTATAAAGCCAAAGGAAGGTGCCTTGGATGGTTCCAAGATGGCTGCCCCGACACTTCTTAGCGCTGGGGATTCTTTGTAGCCCTTTGGCCACTGGTGGAACTTGGGAGAGAGCAACAGAGGATTCTGGGGACAATCAGAGCACGCTGACCCACAAATATGTCTCTTGGGCATATCAGTTACTTTGAGCTGAAGGCAGTTAAGGAACAGTAGGTATGGGAACGGCAAACTCACTTCCTCCTTTCTACCGGAAAGGTTACAAATTACCCATGAGCACAATGTCTCCCCAGAACCAGGAAGGAGGGAGAATTCTGATTATCAGTGTTGAGAGAGCAATACAGAGAGGAATCTGTTCAAACAAACCCTACTGAAGTAACTCTTAACTTTCATCAGTTCCTGGGTTACTTTCCCATAGTTTATGGCTCAGTTGTCCTCCTGTGCTGTCACATTTAAACAAGTGACAATCTTTGTTAAAATGACGTATAAGCTCTCAGATATGTCTAAACCATTATTTTAGTGTGTGTGTGTGTGTGTGTGTGTGTGTGTGTGTGTGTGTGTGTGTATGAGTATAGGTGTCTGCAAAGGCCAGAACAGAGTGTTGGATCTCCTGGAGCTGGAGTTACAGGTGGTTGTGAACAGCTTTCAAATGGGTGTTAGGAACTGAACTCAGTCCCATCTTCTGCAAAAGTAGCACACAGTCCTGACTAACTGCTGAGCCATCTCTGCAGCCCTCTCAGACTTCTTTGGGTCATTTTTTCCTATGGATTAAAACCTTCACATCCATTTACGAATGTTCCCATCGAGCACTGTTCACGTTCTTTCTGTCTTTTGTCAATTTGGTTCTCACGCCCATACACAGACACTACAAGAAGAGAGGGGACATCTTCCCTCTTTTATAAAAGCCTCAGAATTTGGGAAAGATGCGGAAGCCTGTTGATCCAGAACCACTGGTGATGGGGAGAATAGATCCCATGCTGGATGGAGAACAGTGTAACTGATGCGGAAACAGAAATAGAACAGAACCCTTCCTTAGCACTGATTTGCTATACAGCTAGGAGAATCCGTTCTTAAGAGTTGGTTCGGTTTTTAAAGAGCATGCTACTACACACATGCACGTGTGCACACCTAACACCTGTGTGCATGGCTGTCAAACACACATGCAAAGTCAGGTGCAACAACTGTAAGTATAACCCTGTTTTGAAGCTAACCTTATCTCCCTAGGTAACCAAGGCGAACACGGGTTAGTCATGCTGTGACTGGGAGGGAAATACCGGAGTCTAGGGAGAGACTATTGTCCTGACATCTGGTCTCCCAATCCAGTGGTATCTCCGCTACATTGGCTAAAACATCAAGATACCCAAACCATGGTAATAGATGCTGTAACAGCCGTGTTCATGGTTCCTTGGCTTACCAACCAGGCATTTCAGCATCCTAACAGGGTCTCGGCCACCCTGTTAGAAGGTAAGAAATTCAAAAACAACAACTGAGAATCTTCTCAATGGATTGGCTCAGCCTTCTGAAAGATGATGGATGCAGTATGGCAACTGTACGTTTTCTCTTTCTCTGTATAATGTCTATGACGTCACTGAAGAGGACACTCCTTGAAGGCAATGACTGCCATGCTCAACACAACCTTCCCAGTGGACAGCGGAGTACCTGGCATGCAGAAGTCTCCTAAATTATGTGTGGGTTGGAGGAACACACAGACACAATAGCTACTGGTCTGGTCATGTGTGTGCACTCTCTCGGTCAGCGGGAATGGAGGACAGCCCCAGGGGCTCAGCTCTTTTGGTTTTCCCCCCATGAATTCTAACAGTATGAGAGGGTTAGCAGGATCAAGACAGAACAATGGACTGAGAATGAAGATGCTTCTCTGGCTGGCCCAGCCTCTGACTCACGCATGACCAAGGACAAATCATTTAACCTGCCTTTGCCTTGTTTGTACTGTATGCAAAATAGCCAGAGAACAATACAAGCCTCCGCCCTCCCTCCGAGCAGTATTCTGAGAACTGGGGAGATGCTATCTGGGGAGTGATTAGAGCACCTAAGAACTGGGCTCCCAGCACAGAAGTGGTGTTGTTCTCAGGCTGAGTGACAGCTGCTGTTTTCCAGCATGAAAGGTGATATTGTGAGGCCCTGTGAGCAAGGAGAGGAAGCTGTTGTGACGTGTTGACAAGGTGATACAACTTGCAGGAGGGCAGGCCCCTTAAAAGATGAATGGCCCTGATCCCATTCATGGGACTTCCTCCATCTTCCTCAAATCTCCATTATTCCCCATGGACAGGTGATTCCCACTCCACCCCTTTCTTTCCAACTTTCCCCAGCTGCCAGAACATCTGGAGAAAAAGAAAACTGGTCCAAGACATATTTTTTTTTTGGAATTGAATCACAGAAGCCTGGAGCTTGCTGTTCTTTAAGGAGTCACCCAGTTCACTTAACTCAACGACGGTGAAGGTGCTCCTGAGCGCTAAGTATAAAGGTTTATAAAGACAGTCAAAGCCATGTTTCCTCAATAAACCTATGCTGGATGTGAGCAACAAGACAGAATGAAAAGGTCACTTCCCTGGAGGAGTCGTAGTCAGGCAGGGCAGTTGTAGACATGAAAAATAAAAACAAACTTCGGCTTTTGCAGAGCTCCTATGCAGGCTGAGAAACACCAACTACTCACTACAGGACAGGGCAATGGCGGTGACTTAATGTGCCACCTTCTCGGGGAGAGCAGAGGAGAGACTGTGTAATTCTGGCTGGGGATTTGGGAAGAGATTTTCACAACAGGGAACACCTAAGCTTGGGAGAGCAAGTTTCACAGGGGTGAGAACAGAACAGAGTGTGCATAGCATTTGTTCCTTTTCCTGGTGGTGTGACAAACTATCCAACAACAGCTACTTAAGGGCTGAGCGGTTTATTTTGGCTCACGACTCGAGGGTGTGGTCCAACACGACGAGGAATCCATGGTGGCAGGAGCTGGAGACAGCGGGTCACATTGCATCCACTGTCGAAGCAGTAGGGCATGGACGCTGGTGCTCGGCTTGCTCTTTCTCTTTATATAATCCTTGACCCTGACGGTGCTCCCCAGGTTAGGATGAGTCCTCCCATCTCCATTAACCTAAAAAGTCCCTCCTGGACATGCCCAGCGGTTTGTCTCTCCAATGATTCTAAATCCTTCCGGGTTGACAGTGTCAACCAACTAACGTATATCCAGAGAAACGTAAAACCAGGGGAGACTGGTGGTATTGAGTTCAGGAGCCTGAATCACCGGGAATGCATCTGAGAGACAATTTGGGAAGAGTTATTGAAGGCTTGCAGAGAGGCTGGGGCTTCATAGAGTGATAGACACAACCTTGGGTTGCCAGGAAGACACAACCTATTCTTTTAAATCCGGGAGATGTGTGGGACAGATGGGATAGGCCTCCATCTCAAGACAGACATGGTGAGGGCCTGGACCAGCTTCTGTGAATGGTTATGATGGCATGAGGGAGGGGAGGCAGAGCTGAATCAACCATACCTACTGATGAGAATCTTGATTCAGAAAGTGGGAAATGATCCCCAAGAGGACCGTAGTTGAACTAGCCCTCTCATGCTATGTGCTCAGTCCTTCTGGAATTCTCCAGGAGCTGGATCTGTGACCTATCTTTGAACCAAATGGTGAGGTTGTTTTTTATGCATATATATATTCATTCCTAAATATAACCCCTTTAGGCCATATACTGTTACTTGTATGCATGTTTTTCAGGGCTGACCATTTGGTACTGGACAACCAATTTGAGTGCCCTTCCCTGGGGAGGGCCACCCTGAATTATGAGTTTTAACAACAGAGTCATAACTTCCTCCAAAGCAAAAACTACTTTCTTTTCAGACTGCGACATCATAAGGAAACTGTGATCATGGGGATGCTGGGGACCAAGAGCAGGAATGGAAGAAGACACAGGGAAAAGATGGACCAAGTGGAAATAGAAGGAAATGTTTAAAAAGAAAAAGTAAAATATGGTGGGGATCAGAATGGACGTGTGTCTATCATGGCACCTCATTCTGGGCCTTGCCTAGTTCTGAGGCTTAGAAAGAAGATCCCCCATCTCCATCCCACAGACACACAGCTGTGAGTGATAGCTTTGTGGACTTGTTGAGAGCAGAGACCTCTGAAAACATTATCACACTCTCTCTAACCTCAAATTGCCAATAATGTCAGTTTCTATGCTGTGTTTAAAATGTCTTAGAAATCGATAGCCCGACACAAGCCATATCATAAGATTTCCAGATACATTGATTCATTCAATATGCAACCGAGTTTATTATGTACCTACCGTGAATAAAGCTAATAAAATCCTTTAATTCATGGAGTTTGTAATCCAGTAGAGAAGGTAGACAGTAGCAAACACTTCAACATTTCAAAAACTTAACTTCTGATTCTGTTGATGGCATAGTGTAGTGTAAGCTCTATGAGAGAACCAGGCTCTGTCCCATCAGTCTTCATGGATTTGAAGGGTGGGAAGGAATTTTCTAAGCAAAAAGCTGAGGAAAGCATCTTCTAGATAGAGCCAAAGCTATGGGAAGATCTCCAATGGGCTTGCTAGCTGGACAGAGATCTCAAAGACAGACGTTGTCCCTGGATCCTAAAGAACAGGAGAGAAGGGAACACAGGTGAGACTTCCATCTACAGAGCAAGGGTCCAGAATATGGGAACAAAAGCACCATTGAGTCACAGATGTTGGCAAGAAGATACCCTTTCCAGGGCCAAAATCATCTTTATCTATTGGGACAGATCTTGATGAAATGGCTTACACCAAGAACAAACAGCTTTGTCGAACCAGATGCTTGGGGGAGGAGAGCTGGATTTCTGTCGCTTGCACCTCTCATATCAGGGAACACTGATGTGAATTCTAAATCCACCCCCCCCCCCAAAATCATTGTAACATCACACTGATTCTGCAGTCAGTTCCTTAGAAGGCAAGTACTGTAGGTTCACGGCTCCTTATTTCTGGAAATGAAATGAAGTTTCCAAGGTCCCCTCATTCTGGAAATAAACCAGATAGAAGTAAAAAGCAGTTCTCTACTGTTGTGTGTATGACACACACATTTGTGGTGGCCATCAGTTCTAGGCACCTAATTCTTTCTCTTCCTATAAAACACAGGTCAAGTGTTATCTTTCCTGTGAAACCTAACATCTCTCCGCAGCCACGATATGCTATGATGTCCCATGATGATCTCTTTCCTCAGGCAGCCACAGCACGTCCTATATTCATTTATCCTAATGAAATGTTTCTCTTCCCGATGTTTATCATCAATGGAAAGACATGAATGAAGGTAAACACACTATTTAAAATGTAGCCAGACCAGGTGTGGTTGCAAAGACCTGTTATCCAGGTACTTGGAAGGTTGAACAGGAGGCTGACAAACTAAAGGTACAGCAAGATTCTTCTTCTAAAAAGTTACTACAGAAAAACAGAGTATAAAATAACAAACTAAAACGTATCTGAATGGATGGCTCCATCTGTGAGGACCCACCCAGACACTGTGGTACTGTTCTCACCTGGACATCGTGGTTTTTTAGCATAAGAATTCATGTCAGGTTTATAGTCTTGCTTCCTTTCTAGAAGAGAGGAGGGCAGGGCTGGGCAAAGAGTTCTTTGTTCTTAAAGTAGACACACCAGTGTCTAGATTCAAGTGGAATCAAACATGAGGTAACAGGCCAGCATTGTGGCTTAATTGGTCTAATGCATGCCTGGCAAGCACAAGGTCCTGGGTTCGGTCCCCCAGCATTGCATCAAACCAGCTGTGGTAATATACACCTGTAATTCCAGAACTGGGGAAACGGAAGCAGGAGGAACAGAAAGTTAAGGCCAGCTTTGGCTATACAGCAAGCCCAGCCTGGGTGATATGAGACTCTAAACAAACAAACAAAATAAATAAAGTATAAGACACAAATGATACAGAAGTGTGCAAATGAGTCTTAGACCCCCGCTTTCCTTCTCTTAATTATTCAACAGGAGCCCAGGACTCAACCCAGGGCAGAGAATCTCTCAGCCACAGAAACACTGCCATACATGGTCGCTAGAGAAGGAGGTGCCTGGCACCCCTAATGTCATTTAAGGCCATCAGTCCATAGGGAGGTCCTAATCTATAGAGGGGCCATAACCAACTGTGCTCCCAACCTGCTGATGTCAAAGAGGACTCTTAATCTCCCTTTTTCACATGCATAAGCAGGCAGACACTGCATGTCCATGAGCTTGTTCCTAAGCAGCCTGGCCTTGCAAGGTGCTGGGTTTGTATTTTAAAGGCTCCAGTCTAAAGGTCAGGCAACAGAAAAGGAACCCAGCCAGCCGCTGCTTCAGGTAATGGAGCGTGCAAAAAGCTCTTGGGACCGCAGAGACAAGTCCCATTTCTGTCCGTGTCTCCACAGCACGGTGTGGAAAGAGCGTTCTTTTATTTTCTCTTCTCTGTTTATTTTAGAAAGCAGCCATGGAGATAAGGACCGTCCTAGAAATAATATTGCTGTTGGCGATAGTCTACCGGCAAAAGTTGAGCTTTTGCTCCAGAAAAGAGTCCGGGAGAGTCATGTGTCAATTCTCAGAACAACCTCGACAATCATAGCAAAGATCAGAACAGACCCGAGAGGAGAGGCGGAGCTTTAAAACCCTGGAAATCCCCAACTGCCGATTCCAGTTCGGAGTCTTGGCAGGTCCTAAAGTTGGGACAATACTCTTCCAATTCATTGTGACATCTTGCTGCAGCTCTAGGGAATGTCCTTCTATCTGTCTATCCATCCGATCTACAAGCATATAGGTAAAATGGAAATAACAGTGGTAATTAAAAGTAGCCAAAATTGTACTCATTTAACACATCAATTCATAAATATTTTTCTCCTTTAGGGCTGGGGAGGTGGCTCAGTGGGTCAAGGGCTTGATGTCTATGCCTGAGAAACTGAGTTTGAATCCCATCACCCACATAAAGCCTGGCATCTCCCTGGGTACCTGTAACCCCAATACCGGGAATAGAGACTGGTAGATTACAGGAGTTCATTCCCCAGAGTCAGTCTAGCTGAAATGGTGAACTCCAACTCAGTGGCACCGTCTCAATAATGATGTAGAAAAGTATAGAGGATCATACCAAGGTACTAACCTCTGGCCTCTGCCGGTACATAGGTGGATGGACGGACACACACACACACACACACACACACACACACACACACACACACATCTGTGTGCACAGACATATGCATATAACGCAATATAAACAAACAAATGAACATTTGCTCCGTGAATGCTCACTAACAACCCTATTTCAATATTTTTGCCTGACAGGGGCAAAAACTGAGAATTTTAAGTGGTTCAGGGAGGCTTCCTGGGAAGTTAGAAAGCAGTGAGGTTGGAGGTTCCTCAAAAAATCTAAACATAGCTCTACATATAGGACCCAGCTCAGTCACTCCTTGGTGTCCCCCAAAAGGACTCCAAGTGAACACATCACAGTGATCCTTGCACACCAGTGTTTACGGCAGCTCTGTTCACAGAGGCCAAGTTATACAAATAACCTCGGCATCCCACAGATGATGAAAGGAAATGTGGAATGTGGGGTCTAAGGAAAAGGCTCAGTTAGGAAAGTGTTGCTTTGCAAGCATATGACTGGGTTAGAGTCAGCACCCATGGAAAACAGCCCAGTGCTGTAACCAGCCCAGCAGAAAGAGAGACTCTTTGGCAATCAGACTAGTGGAACAATGAGCTCAAGAAACTTGTCTCAGAAACTCTTCTATCAGGAATTAGATGTAACCTTACAGAGACAATAATGGGTCAACAGTGGGTAGAGCCACGCCTTGACAGGGAATGCTTGGATCCCATGTACATAATACATATTATATATGTGAAATATATACCCACTATATATATTTAAAAAAAAAACTTTACTTCAGGACCCTGAAGATGAACTAGGGGGTCACTGGATCTCTTTGTCTCTCCTCCCAATGGGGGCAAATTGAATAAACCCTTTTCTGCTTTATATTACCAACTTGACTGTTTTAATTGGCTTATCGAGGATGGTTGGCCAAAAATGGCTTCTTGAGGCACAGACTGTGACTGTAAATTCTGTAACAGCGTGGTGGCACATACTTGTAATCCCAGCGCTGGGAGAGTAGAGACCGGTAGATCCTTGGGAATCTCTGGCCAGCCAGCCTACTATAATCAATGAACCCCAGGTCCCAGTGAGAAATCCTGTCTCTAAGAAACAAGGAAGATGGCTTCAAGGAAATGACCCCCAAGGTTGGACTCTGGCCTCCATATCTCTGCACATGTGTGCACTCTCCATTCATGAACATACTCACGCACATACACCAGAAGAAGAAAAATGTGATACGTGTGTGTGTGTGTGTGTGTGTGTGTGTGTGTGGTGTGTGTGTTCATTTTTCAACCATAAAACAGAACCAAGGAATGCTCTTTCAAGGAAGAATGAATGCAAATGAAGACAATCATATTAAGCAATTAAGTCAATCTCAGGAAAATATTGTAATTTTTCTCTCATTTGTAGCTACAAGATTTATAAAAGATATAAAGATATATAAAATCATGAATGACTATGTGACAGAAAAGTCCAAGTGAGACCATCTAGAGAATAAAGGGCCTAACAGGAGAGAGGGAAGGTGAGAAGGAGATTGGATGTGTGGAGGGACACTCAACATACAATAGGTACTTATATGGAAATGTCCTCTTGCTGCTCAGTACCATGTACAGTGTATATTGGGGGAAAAAAGTGTTTTGTTGACCAGACTAGTTGTCAAACTGCCTCTAAATATTGATGTTTAAACCCATGGATTAGTGCTACTCCCAAAATCGCTCAAAGAAGTTTCTTTTTGCAGTGGGCAGCAGTCAATACAGAGACTCATAACTTGTCAAAGGGCTGAGAATGAGTGACTGGGTGTGCTCAGACTCCAATGGGAAATCTATACCAGCCTCCCTAAGACTCAGGGAGCATCACAAAAAGAAGTACAGAAAGGATGTGAGAGCTGGAGGCCTGGGGGTAATGCCATGAAATGTTGCTTTCTGGGCATGACGTGGTCATTATGCTCACACACTCACAACAGCTGTGGGTACCAACTTGAGCCCTGCACAAGATCAAGCCTCTGTGTGTGTATGTGTGTGCATGCGTGCGTGTGCGTGTGTGTGTGTGTGTGCGTGTGTGTGTGTGTGTGTGTGTGTGTGTGTGTGTGTGTGTGTGTATACACGTGCACACATGCACACACGGTACAACTGTGAGGGCCAGAAGACAACTTTCAGAGGTTGATTCGTCCCCTTCACTATGCAGGTCCCAGGGATTAAGCTCAAGTCATCAGACTTGACAGAATTCACCTTTACCAACTAAGCTAAGAAAAATTTTAAAGATCAGAAATTAATCTCCAGCATCACAGCACTTCACTTTGAAGATGATTAGAAATAATATTTTTACGAAAATCTTACCTAAGTCCTTTTCATCATGATTTTGCATTCCTTTTAATCATGTCAATTCAGTTGGGGGGGGTGTTCAAGAGTTTATTAAAATTCCCATGGAGAGTCTTAAAAGTGGCCCACCCTATTGGAACCTAAGGTACCGCTGACCACATGCTTACAGTATCAGGCTTTTGTGCTACACACACTACTTACCTTCCTTTAATTGTATGAAGTGTGTTCTTATTCTCCAGGTAACTCTGAAAAACCGTAGCATGGAGAAGGCCACTGACTTCCCCACATTTATATCGCTGCAGGCATCACATTAGAGTCTGAACATAATCCTCTCCAGTGAAAGAAACCACTAAGCAAACTGTATGTGTGCTCGGGTCCAGAACACTAATCTGAGAAACTGGTAGCACAGCCTTTAAATGAGCACGGAACATTCCCATGTGTTCTAGTTTCCTTTCTGTTGCTGTGATAAAACACTGCAGCCGAAAGCAATGTAGGGGAGAAAGGGTTTGGCATACACTACCAGGTCACCTCCATCATTGAAAGAAGTCGGGGCAGGAACTCAAGCAAGAACCGGAAGCAGAAACCGTAGAGGAGTCCTGCTTGCTGGCTCACTCTCAGGATCATGCTTAGCTAGCTGTCTTATAAAGTTCAGGACCACCTGCCTAGGGGATGGTGCTGCCCACAGTGGGCTGGGCCCTCCTACCTTAATTAACCATCAAGACAATACCCTACAGTCATCCCC
Organism: Peromyscus melanophrys; assembly: GCA_902168415.1. NCBI lineage: Eukaryota > Metazoa > Chordata > Mammalia > Rodentia > Cricetidae > Peromyscus > Peromyscus melanophrys. The sequence goes on from CABHPR010149666.1 coordinate 12,366, forward strand.
CACAGGTCAGTTTGATCTGGGCAGTTCCTTAATTGAGACTGCCATCTCAGGTGACTCTAGGTTGTGTCAAGTTGAGAGTTAAAGCCAATTAGGACACTATATTAGTTACTTTTTCCTGCTGCTTTGGCAAAATGCCAGGACCAAAAACAACTTGTAGAAGAAAGACTTTATTCTGCTTTATGATTCTGGAGGGAGAGTTCGTCATGGCAGGGAAAGCAAGGCATGGTGCCCGCGGCAGGAAGCTGGCTGATCACATTTTCATCCACAGACATGAAGCAGAGAGAGAACATGAAGTGTGGCTAGGTCATAAACCCCCAAAGCCTGCCCCAAATAATATACGTCTTCCAGCAAGGCTCTACCTCCTACGGGTTCAATAACCTTCCCAAACAGCGCCACCTACAGGGAACCAAGTGTCCAAAGGCATAAGCCCATGTGGGACATTCCTTGTTCAAGCCACAGCAGACACCATAGGTCATTTTTCTAAACAATTCCTGTTCCCCTCATTGAGCAGGTGGAGTGAAGAAGAAGAAGAAGAAGAAGGAGGAGGAGGAGGAGGAGGAGGAGGAGGAGGAGGAGGAGGAGGAGAAGAAGAAGAAGAAGAAGAAGAAGAAGAAGAAGAAGAAGAAGAAGATAGAGAAGGGTGACAAGGGTTGGTGTGGCAAGGATGATGGTGAGGGAGACAGATAAGATGAGGAATAAGCAAAGGAGAAAGAAAAGGAAGAGACAAAGGGGTAGAAACAATAGAAAAGACAAATTAAAATGGGTCAGGGGAGTTTGAATCCCCTGAAAATCCCCAGTTTGAATCCCCAGAAAAAGATAGACATGGCCATGTGCACCTCTGTAATCCTAGCCTCGGGGGTTGGTGGAGACAGGAGGATTCTGGGGTTTGCTGGCTGCCCGTCTCACTTCAGATTCAGTGAGAGACCCTGTCTCAAGGGACTAGGCTAGATGTTACTGGAAGTGCCTGATTCTTCTGACTATATTACTCTTGGTACTGCCAGAGCCAACTACAAAAAGAAGAGAGACACAGGAAACAAGGGACAACCTAGCTAGTTGGACAGGACGGCTCTCAAGTGCCACCTCTTCCCTGCACATCGGTCTACCTGCAAGCTCAGGGCCTGCCCCTGCCTCCTTCACTCACTCTACCAACAACCAGAAAGCTAAGCAAAGGACAAATGCTTGTCATCCTGAGACAGATGTGAATGCCTTGTCCCTGCCCCATCAAACTTCCATCTGAAGATGGGGTTATAACCATCCTGGAAGGAAATGAAAAACCTCTAAGAGGACATTGTGCCCTCCTTTGGTCCTTCAGACTGTTGGAGACCATAGACACCAAGAAATTGGGATTTCCCTAGTTGTCTCATTCTGGGGAAGGAAAGGTCTAGGGCCCTGGTACCAGCCAGTGGAGAGCTTGTCTCCTAGAAAGTTTTCACACAGCTCTGACAGCTTGCCAGACCACCCTGCATGAGAGCGTGGCGTTGAGACAATGATGGGTCAATGATGAGTTCGAGCACACCTTGACCAGGACTGCTTAGTTAAGCATACCTCATGCCTTCTATTTAAACCAAAGCCTCATATCATGGTCCTGAACATGGACTTGGGGAGGGGTTGCTCACTGGACCTCCTCCATCCTCTTCCCAATATGACTACATTGAATAAATCTCCTTTTTGTCCTCTTCACTATTCTGTCTATTTAATTGGCCTATTTAATTGTAATCAATTAATATTGTAATATTGTCTATTTAATTGGCAAGTGGATGAGCTTCGCTTGTTGGGGCTACAAGGCCCCAGCTCTGGCCCTAATAGCTCCAATAATAAGGAAAGACCTAGGTGCTATACCAGCATCAGAGAAGCATCCTGGATGAGGCCTGAGTGCTAACAAGGGTTTGGCTCCTAAATTCTCAACACCTCTTGGAGATAAAGAAGGATGCCATTCATAAATGAAGAGCTAGAGATGAATTCATCCACATAGGCTTTTTGTTATTGATGAATATTTATGCCTCACTTATCAGTGATTGCTGGCTATGAAGGAGTCAGATAAAGACAGGTGGCCACCTGAGCGCCTGGGGCCTTGGATCACTAACAAGCCTATCAAAAGACCCCATGTTGGGTGGATCTGCAAGAGATAAAGGTGCTTCAGTAGACTCCACACCAGAGCAAGGAATGGGAGATGTAATGTTGCAAGCCGGAAGAGAGAGAGGAAAGAGGGAAAGCTTTGCTTTTCCTAGCAGAGCCTATCAGCGAGAGCAGGGAAATTTTCGAGGAGCGGGCTGTGGGGGAGTGGTTGGACCCAGAGTATGTTTGAACATCCATTTTACAGATTTCTCACTATGACAGTCCACACTGCTTTGTCCTGGAGGAAGCCCTGTGAGGGCTCTGTGGTAAAGGGGCAGAGCTGTAAATGAATTCCCAGGGGCCCAAGGTGTACTTTGGGTACAGGCCCCTGACTGTCTTCTCCCAGACCTAGAGAGAATAAAGACCTTTTTGTGTGTATGTGTCTTTTGGAGAAAGGTTGAGTAGAGGACATGTAGAGAAACTT
>CABHPR010149666.1:15004-36024 GCA_902168415.1 Peromyscus melanophrys
TCTCTCTCTCTCTCTCTCTCTCTCTCTCTCTTCCTTCCTTCCTTTTCTCTCTCCCTTATTATGCTGTCTCCATCTTTCTCTCCCTCTCTCTGTCTCTCTGTGTGTATCTCTCTCTCTATTTCTTGACTTCACTCCCCCTCTCCCTCTTTCCCCTTTCTCTGATTATTTTCCCAACTCCTTCCCTTCATGTTCTCTCTGACTTTCTTGACTGAGTGGACCATTTGGTGTCCAAATGGACCAATCCAGTCCAGATCAAAGAATGATCTGGGAATAAATAAGGGAATTAGGAACCACAAACCTGGGTCAGTCATGCAGACAAGTTTTCTGCAAGATGGATTTGACTTCACCACTTTTTCACAACTATTTTTACTGCTGCTTTGCTATCAAACATTAACAGGAAGTGTCCCATTAATAATTTACCACGAGGAAAGATGAAGAAGGTTTAGAATGCCTTTCTTTGGGGTCTTCAACGGTGTGAGGACTGGAAACATGGCCTCCCATATGACCCCTAGACCAGACAAAGGGAAAAACACAAATGGCAGACTAACCCTAAAAAATAGAAGGACCTGAACAGGCCGAGTTTGGGGAACAGTAGGAAGTTGGGAAAGGGAGGAACAGTGAGGCAGCTTGGGAAACAGCTTTATGTATTTAACACAAACCAAATGTGGTGGTTTGATTGAGAAACATCTCCATAAGCCCAGTGATTTGGACACTTGGTTCCCGGTTGGTGGAGCTGTCTGGGAAAGGTTATGGAACCTGTAGGTGGTAGAGTTTTGCTGGAGAAAGTATACCACTGGGGTTGGGATTTGAGAGTTTATTGTCTCCCCCTCTTCCAGGTCACTCTGTCTGCTTCCTGTGTGTGGGTAAAGATGTGCTCTCTCAGCTTCCTGCTGCAGCTGCCTGCTGCAGAGCCTTCCCTGGCTATGATGGACTCCCCCTACGGAACCATCAGTCAAAATAAACTCTTTCTGCCACAAGTTGTTTCTGGTCATGGTATTTTATCACGGCAACAGAAAAGCAATGAATAAACCATCTTTCTCTCATTTCTCCAAAGAGCAATACTGTAACACTGTTAAAGAGTCAGCCATTTCTATTTACAATATGACTATGCAGATACTGTGCACCACAACTCTGGGTTGAGCCAATGTCTCTTTCTTCCCACGTCATCAGATCTCCAGGTGATAGGACTTTCTCTGAGTTTCACATGAGTCTCTTGGTTCCCTTATAGACATGACTGCCCATCTCTGGGTTGACATCCATGTCTCTCTCTCCCATCCTTCCAAATCCCAGACTAACGTCCTCCCATACATCGCTTCCTCAAGAGAGCTCTCTTGCTCCTGAGTGCCTCTGTAGTTCACAGTCTGGACCACACAACTGAGCCATTCATTGTCTTATTTCTTCTTAGTGGTTGGTATTATTTCCTTCCTATTCTTACCTCCCTGGATGACTAGTGTGGACTGTCGATTTGACAGGGTCTGGAATCAGCTATAAGACAAACTTTTGGGCATATTTGTGAAGTGTTATCTAAATTAAGTTAACCTCTAGGCATGCCAGTGGAGATTATATAGACCAGGTTAACCTCTGGGCATGCCTGTAGGGATTATACAGATCAGGTTAACCTCTAGACATGCCTGTGGGGATTATATAGACCAGGTTAACCTCTAGACATGCCTGTGGGGATTATATAGACCAGGTTAACCTCTGGGCATGCCTGTGGGGATTATATAGACCACGTTAACCCCTAGGTGTGTCTGTGGAGATTATATAGACCAGGTTAACCTCTGGGTATGCCTGTGGGGAATTATGTAGACCAGGTTAACCTCTAGGTGTGTCTGTGGGGATTGTATAGACCACATTAACCTCTGGGCATGCCTGTGGGGGATTATCTAGACCAGGTTAACCTCTAGGTGTGCCTGTGGGGATTATATAGATCAGGTTAATCTCTGGGCATGCATCTTAATCATGTTAACTGAGATGAGCAGACTGACCCTGAAGGAGGGTTACACTGCTCCCAGAGTTTGGACCTTGGATGTCATCAAAAAGAGAAAGCTGAGCTGAACGGGAGCTTCCAATCCCTTTCAGCCTCCTGAATACAAATGCCAGGTGAGCAGCTGCCTCAAGCTCATGACAATATGAGCTCCCCGTCATAAGGGACAATGCCCTTGAAGTGTGGTCACAAACGAGCCCCTTCTCTCTAAAACTGCTTTGGTCAGGGTATTTTATCACAGTGACAGGAAAAGTAACTAAGACAACCTCCAACCGTAACTTCCCTCATGGCAGATCTCTGCCCCACACAGCCTCCATATCTGTCACCCTCAAAAAGCCTTTTCATGGAGACTTTTTTCTCAGTCTACTTTAGGGATCATTAATTCTCCAGGGGCCAACCTGGAGTCTTCTCTTACACCTTCTTCCTCAACACAATGGTTGTGATCACAAACTGTTCTGCCTGACCGACCCCACGCCCAACCATTTCCATCCGGCAGTCTCCTGCATCCCCATCTCACTAAGCATATGGCCTTTCTCTTCCTATTTCACCCTTTGGGGCTCTTGTTCTCCTGCAGCCTGGACTAAGATACTAGTTTCCTAAATGCCTTCCTCCTTCTTATCTTCCTAAACCTGCCTGAATGAAAAACTTCTCTACCGCAGTTGATTTTCAGGCCGTGGAATTGGCAGTGATTCTCTATTCCTGCTTAGACTGGAGTCTTTGCCGGGCGTCTTTGCCGGGAACCTTCCACTCTGCTTTACTTCCTATTTACTTCAGCTTGTTGTTTCCATTGCCTACAATGAGTAGACCCCCCACTTTCCCAAACGTGCCTCCATGCTTTCTGTTCCAGATGCCTAGATTGCTCACCTTCGCCTTCCCTTCCCAGAGCCCTCTCTGTTCTCCCCAGCTCAGCCAACTGCTTCCCTCATCTATGTCCCTGTAACCTTCTATTCCTGTCTTTCTTGGGGGAGCTGGTGATAGCCCAACTTTATTATTATTATTGTTTTTCAGTCTGTCACGTATCTCTGACAGTTATGAAACTCATGGACAGGCCAAGCATAGTCATCCTATATTACAGTCCACACAAGCATAGCAAATCGCACAGGTTGGAGAAGCAAAAGTTAAACATGTGTTTATTTAAAACATGAAAGAATGAAATAAGGCTACTTTTTCCTCTCTCTTTCTCTCTCTTGAACCTGTAGACCACTCAAAAGTCCATTCTTGGTACTGTCTTGTGTGGTGAGCAGAAGGCAGGAGTTCCGTCTCCCATCTCCAGAGGAGCGGGAGCAGAGTCTAGCAAAGTTCTAGCATTATGGCAAGTACTCCTGTTCTCGTGCGTGGCCTTGGCTGTCACACCATTTCCTAAACCCAAGCCTCTCTGGAAGACAGGCTTGCACGCAGGAGACTGTACCTCAGAGATGCCAGCCCAGCCTGTGCTGCCCTCAACCTCACAATTCCCTGCCAGCTGCCTGGCAGCTCTGTCCATCTATAAGTGGAAAAGGAAGCCTGACTATTTTTACAGGACTGAGGGGGAGGCAAGAGGAAGCAGTTCATTTCTATTTCTTCCCTTAGCCTCTAACTTTCTGACCAGCGTTTTCTATTTTCAAAACTTTGTATTACATAAACACAGGAGGCCCTTTTCAAAAACAAGAGCCACCTCTGGTGACTTCCAGTGTTCCCTTCCGGGACTCTCCACAGTCCTGTCCGACATTTCGATCCCAAGAAAATATGTCTCCCTCCAATATACTTGGGGTGGCCAACTTTGGGTCCACAGATCCATTTGGCTCCGTGTACCCAGGATGTCTTCAGGAGTCATTAGTTGAGAACATCACTGGAGAAAGATGCCACTGTCACTGTCGTCTTAGGCTATCTCTGGCAGAACCAAACGTATTTTCATTGAACAAAGCCAAGAGTAACTCATAGGGAAGGTCTTATATCTAGCCCATCCCACAATGACTCAAATAATTCAGACAAAAGTGAATTGTAGGAGCCAGAGAGATGGTTCAGTGGTTAAGAGCACGTACTGCTTTTACAGAGGACCTGAGTTTGATTACCAGCCCCCATATCAGGCAGCTCTCAGGAATCTGTAACTCCAGCTCTGATAGATCTGATGTCCCTGGCTTCCAAGAGCACCGGCACACTCACTCACACACACATACACACATGCACACACAATTACAAGTAATCAAATAAACCCTAAATTTTTAAAAGTGAGTTATGAACGCGATCCATGTCTCAACGATGTATAGACTATGTAGCCTGAACTCACCAGCCTCCCCTATTAAGGAGATGTGGCAGAAGGCAGATAGACACACAGGTGCGAGCACCAGTGGGGACTATGTCATTTTCAAATGGTCCAACATAAACATGCCTTTCAGATTGTTACAAAGCTGGACAACATTCATAGCTCGGTATCCAACAATTGGGCTGGGCCTACACCCTGGAGGTCTGAGATCGGAGATTAGAGAGTTTATCTTCATGCAATGATGAATCAGAAGAAATTATAAGAAAACAATGATTATTTTTCCTTTTCCCACCTTTGTCCCACATGCCTGTATCCCCAGGGAGAGAATTTCTGCACCTAGTATGATAACACTATGGATCAGTTGCATTAGGTGGCTTGGAACTGTTCTAGATTCTAGTCTATCAAGAGTGGGAGCCAATGGCACAAGACCCGATCCGTCTTCAAACATTGCATCTGTGAACAGAAACAAGCACTTTGGCCAGATTCCAAGTGGTAGATTCAATGAAGCATAGCATGAGCCTCAGAGCCTCCACTGTTGGAACAAAGACAATGTGGTGAGACATTTTCTGCTCCCTTATTCAGCTCTGATATTTTATCATTCTGGGTATAAGACTGCCCGAAGTTCAACTGATCAGCCTCATTTCTCCCATTTAGTATGGGTGAACCAAGGGCCAGTGCTACATTGCATCATCTCGGGTACAGTAATAAGTGAATGACATTACACAATGCCTGCTTTTATTAATGGGAACACTCTTCCAGCAATAATGCAATACTCTTGAGCTCATTCTGGCCTTCACTGTTAGTGCCCAGCCCAGTTGTATTGTCGGGTTCTACAAAACATGATATAGACATTGGAAGTCGCGGCAGCTGAAGAGGGGGCAGGGGCATCGGGGAATGACACAGGCTAACAGCCCTGCTGATGCTCACAGTGGATGCATAGTGAGTGCTGAGTGACTAAAGAGTGACGAACGCAGAAAGACTTGTAGACTTATTGACTGCCTGGAGCAGGCACCTTTGAACTTCACTGTTTTCCTGAGGACCAAGTCTCAGTGTGGGTGACGAGGAAGGAGTTCAAGCTTAGGAGCACTTTGGGAGTTCCCAGAAGTCAAAGGCTCTCAAATAAGGACATTCCATCTCCTAATTACAAGGGATGTGTTTTCCTTCATTAATCAGATACAAACTCTACCCTGAGAGGTTTGTCACAGGGAAAATCTTGATCCAGATCTATACACCTAATCCTTAGCTTTGCCGGTTAAGACACCGGTTCCCTCATGCTGGATGCTGTAAAAAGAGAAACAAGTCCTAAAGTATCTCAGCACATTATTCCCTGAGTCTTTCCAGCTCTCCTTTCCTTGCTTGGAAACACCTGGTCCTGAGGACACATTGTGGATACCACCCCTGGAAGAGAGCGTCTACTTGTAGCTCTGAAAAGAGAGAACAGCCAGCAGCCTTTGACAGAATATTCTTTGAAGATGCTGAAGTCCCATCTCCTTCAGCCTGACCTTGGAAGAGGTTGAGCTCGGTCTTCTCCCCTAGCAATTTATGCCACAGGTCTTTAGAAGACACATGTCACCGATGGCCATCCTGCGCTTGCTACTTTTCTCACACAGACAATTACCCTTCTGATTCATTTGCACAAGAGCCTTCTCTCGTCTGCTTTACTGGAATAGGCACACTCTTGACGGCGGAAGCAACCATTCTTTCCCCTTTAGTCCCTGAGTTCCGGGGTAAGAGTGGGACAGAGGAGAACCAACTGACCACACAGATATCAAGTTTGAGAGAAAGGAACTTTGATAATAAGCCACTTGCTAAGTGGAGGAGACTTCAGGACTAGCACAAATTGCCAGTTCCTTTTGCCCTGCCAAGCTTTGAATCATCGGATTCCTAGTGTCAGAGGACGAGCTAGTTAGCTTTTATGAAGTGTGGCACCCAGCACAGCTCCGTCCTCTGAGGGCCTGACTGACTCCTCCATGCTCATTTCTATCTTTTGTGGCTGTTCCTCAATTCCTGTCACCTCTGTTTCACCGTGTCCTTTCTCGGCACCTTGAAGGGGTTGAGAGCCTTCGTGCTGTAGGAGAGAAAGCGAGCGAGCGTGCACTTAGTCTCAGAAAGGCTTGAAAGACTTTTACTTTTGAGGCAACTCAGAGCTGACATCTCCCGGAGTCAGCCCTTTGTCTGTTAAAAACTCACATCATTTGCAATTCGGAAAGTAGGTAACGCTGAAACTTCTGCTTCGAGGTCTGTACAGGCTACATTAAGAGATAGTTGAGCGGCCAGCCGGTGTGATGGCTCAGTAGGTGGAGGCACTTGCCACCAAGCCTGATGACACCAGAGTTCTTTAACTGGAACCCACACAGCAGAAGAGAAATTACGCCCCCCCCCCACCCCCCCCCACCCCCCCCCCGCCAAAAAAAAGTTGTTCTTTGGCTTCTATATGTGCACCATGGCACATTCATGACACAACACACATATACACACAAACCAAATGACTATAAAAAAGAAACAAAACCAAAAACTAACACCAACCAAAGAGATACTTACTGGGCCAGGAAGATGATTCACTGCGTAAGTCCTTGCCGTGTGTTGCAAGCAGCCAAGCTGGAGGGGCCTTAGCCTTTGACCTTCAAGTCCCAGGTAAGTGACACGGAGCGACAGGGTTTGGAGTTGGTCCTTCTGGGTTTGTCTTTGCTTTGGTTCAGTGTTTCCTCACTGTCCCCAACACTGTCTCCCTTTGGGGATGGTCATGCATATTCTGTACCATTGGATGTTGGAAGAATATAATTTGCTTCTTCTTTTTTTTTAAATTTTATAAGGGGTTACAATTAAGAGATTGCCTTGAGTCTCAGAAAAGATTTGAACTTGAGGCTTTAAAAAGTGGTGAGACTGTGAAAGACTTGGGATTTTTAACGTTGGAGTAAATAGCCTACAGGGGGCAGGGAGTAGAATGTGGTGGTTTGAATGAAAAATGTCCCCCATAGGATCAGGCATTTAAACCCTTGGTCCCCAGTTGGTGATGCTGTTTGGAGAGGTCATGGGGAGGTTCAGCCTTGCTGGAGAAAGCACATCACGGGGGGGCATATGTATGCACATCACATCACGGGGGGCATATGTATGTATCATTGGAATATTACCCCAGTCAAGCTAATTAACCTCGTCACTTCCTTTTTCGCTGTTCTTAGTTTAAAAAAAAATAAAAGATATACTTGTTTTTTGTGTATGTCCTTTATTGCTGTTCTAAATTACTTTTTTGTTTGTTTCGCCAGTGTCTGTGTGTACCCTGTGCATGCCTAGTACCCACAGAGGACAGACGTGAGTGTTGGCTGTCCTGGAACTGGAGCTACAGACAGCTGTGAGCCCCCATGTGGGAGCTGGGGCCTGAACCTGAATCCTCAGCAAGAGCATCAGTGCCCTTACCCTCAGGCCCATCTCTCCAGCACCCTTATCGTTTAAATGTAACCTGCAAAGTCTCAGCCTTGTGAGCACGGTGTAATAAGAATGGTTCTACTTAACCCAGTCAATTGTAGACCTAAGCGTAAATCAGGAAGGAGCATCCTATCCCCATGGAATCCCACACTACCTGATCTGCCTGTTTCTCACACAACCTCTGCCCCCACAGGCAATCAGAGCCTTCTTTGTCTCGTGAATGTGAAGGCGCTGATGCTTGGTTGGAGAATTGTTGAGGGAGCTTTCCCAGATTTCTGGGGAAATACAGATTTCTCCAGAAGCCTATCCTGGGTAGTATGCTGACTCTGAGGTGGCAGAATCCACACTTTGTGGGGCTTCCCTGGAGTTTCTCAGCAGCAGCTGGTTTGGAGCCTCCTGGCATGGAAGAACCAAAGAGAAAGGCCCTGGTGAAACAACATGGCGAAGATCTGTAGATGTATGCAATTCACATTTCATCTCAAAAGTAGTTTACCAAGATGTAAGGGAGGGAGTCTTGAAGGTGGGATGATGTGGTGGTTGCCTTGTGTTTTAAGATGATATTCAACAAATGTTACAACAATTTTTAAGCATGCAAATTGTTAATCCTTGGACCAACAATGGTCTATAAACTTTGCACGGTTCATTCCAAGACCCACTTCACATACAGAAGTACTCCTTTGGCTGATAAAGGGGACCATGGAGTGCTCTGTATTGTCCATTGGCATCTCCCTCTTCCTTTGTGGAGGTCCCTTTGAACTCACAGAAAACCCTAGGATGCACTTTTGAAAACACCGGTTTAAAAATGAAACATGGCAGGAAGCTGGGGAGACCGTTTAGCACTTAAGATGGCATAGATCTCTTGCAGAGGACCTGAGTTTGGTTTCTAGCACCCACGTCAGGCAGCTCACAACTGCCTGGAGCTCCAGCTGCAGAGGGTCTGATGCTCTGTCTGGCCTCCAGGGGCACACACATGTGCACATTTTAAAAATAATAAAACTAAAGCACACACAAATAAAATGATTTAATTTTATTATTTTAAAATTGTGGATGTGAGTGAGAGACAGAGACAGAGACAGAGAGAGAGAGAGAGAGAGAGAGAGAGAGAGAGAGAGAGAGAGAGAGAGAGAGAGAGAGAGAGAGAAAGAGAGAGAATCACATATATACAGGGTGTCGGTGACCCAGATGCTAACTTTCAGATGTTGTGAACCATTTGATGATGTGAATGCCAAAGAGAACTAAACCCAGGTCCTTCGGAGGAGCAGCAAGCTCACTCAATCACTGATCATCTGTCCAGGGAGAGGGGATGCTAATGCCATCACCCATAGCAACAATAACATCCCAAGAGCTGATCCCGAGTGATTCACCAGACAGCAAGGCTGCCATTGTTTGTGGCTCGGGAGAAAGACTTGCTTCTCTCACTAGACACTGCCTCCCTTCCATGTCTACCTCACATGCCTCTTGTGTATTGAAGACAGCTGCTGCCCCGTGGATTCTGCACACCGCCTTCCCTCTCTTCCAGTCCCACCTTTCTCAATATGCCTCGCATTTGGGTGCCCAAAGAATCTTAATTATGTCATCCCGGTCACACCACAGTGTGACTTTGAGGACGGTCCTCTTCTGTCGCTATCTTGCGAGTTACAAGGCCAACTTATAACACTTGATATTTTCAAATCAGTCGCCATGCCCAGAACATATCAGAATAACAAGGGCGCATGCTACAAACTATGGTGACATATCCATAAGGAATGAGTCCAAACTGCTTTTCTAATGACACATCCTCGGTCATTATAGCAGTACATTTAGGGTATCCGAATCCAAAGATCGGTATAAACTTAAAATACGATATGTGATCATTAGAGTAACACTGCAAAGCCAACCTTCGCTTCCATTAATAAAATTACCACTAGGCATGCCCAGACATAAAAGGCACGTCTCTTTCAATCTCCCCCTCCCCGAGGCTCAGAGAGCATGGTGAAAAAGGGCGCAGAAACAATGTTAAGAACCCGAGGGTGGGGAAGAGGGCTGTGAAATGCTGGATTCTGGGCATGACATGGTCATTGTGCTCCTGAGCTCACAGTAGCTGTGTTTACCTGAATATGATCCAGCCCTTAAGATTCCAGCACGTGTAGGGGAGGGACTTACCAGGTCCCACCCCTCACTGAGGAACTGCCAGCAGTTGATGGCTACTGAGAGACTCACTGAGAGAGAGGGTGAAGGAGGAGAGAAAGGGAAAGGAAGAGGGCTTTCCTTTGAGGATATTGCTCATGCTCCAATGGGGGACCCCACAGCCGTGAACACGCAGGCATCACCAGCTAGCCTTTGTAAGCTATTATAAACAAAGAAAAGGACATGAATGATGTTTGGAAGGGGATGTGTCGGGGAAAGGCAAAGGAGAGCTGGGAGAGGAAAATGGAGGATGGACATGATCAAAACACATTGCACAGCTGGGCGGTGGTGGTGTATGCCTTTAATCCTGGAGGTAGAGCCAGGCAGATCTCTGTGAGTTCGAGGCCAGCATGGACTAGAGAGTGAGTTCCAGGAAAGGTGCAAAGCTCTACAGAGAAGCCCTCAAAAAACCAAAAACAAAAACAAAAACAAACAAACAAAAAAAAACAAAAAAAAAACCCACATTGTACACATGTATGAAAGAATGTATGAAAGAAGTCTCAAAGAATAAATAAAAAATATTGTATCTTTAAAAAATAAACTTACTGAATTCAACTGAAACAATAGATAAGGGAGAAAACATAAAGGACTAATTTTAACTTTTTTTTGGTGTGTGTGTGTGTGTGTGTGTGCATGCACGCACATGTGTGTGAGGGGCACACATGCCCCCAGATACATGGACATGAACAGGGTATGCACACATGGCAATGCTGGGCTGCACTGGGATCCAAATTCTGGTCCTCAGGTTCTCATAGCAAGAGTTTTAAGCCCCAAAAAGTTTTGAGCCCTCTCTCCAGCCCCAGTGAGTTTTTGAGCGGATAGAGGGCCGTGATGGCTGTCTAATGAGTGGGAGCTGAAAGAGAGCAGTCGCTCTTCATTTACTTCTGCTCCGTCCTCTGGCAGGAAAGCCTAACTCTCGTTGAAATGGAGGAAAGAATGGCAAATGTACATTATGAAATATGAGGAATCCTGGGACTCACTGACCACTTCAGTGATTACGGAAACTGTGAACTATTTTAAAAAGCCGATTTTTCACTGTTCTTCATTAAGATCTGATTACCTGGCCCATTAGCATTTGGCTCCTTTATTCTGATGACTGTGGAATGCTGTCGATGTGACCATTAGCGGGTAAAGAAAGTTGACATGGTTATCTTGATTAACTCATCAATAATCATTTGGAATAATTTTTCTTCATTGCAGCAGCAGAGCATCCACATGCCCTGTAATAATTGTGTACAGCGAGGTGCAGGAAATTAGCATAAATGCCGTCTACCCTGGAGAGAGAGTTTCGGCCTCGAACACCGCTGAAAGTGATCACAGATGCATCTGAGGGCATCATCCAACTCCCCATAATGCCGTTCCACAAGCATCCATTCATACCTGAGGTCCACATTTGCAAATAAGAGCAGACAGTAACCTACCAGTATTCCTGAACTCTCCTTCTTGCCACTTTAGTTTTGATAAGAGAAAAACACAACAGTGACTCCCTGTACACAGCAAACTGCACACACGTATTCCACTCTTCTTCCTCCGGCAAGAGGGGAATGAAATAACACTTTCAAATCCCATTCCCCTAGCTGAGGAGCTACTTGCAATTGACAGCTGCTGGGAGGATCCGTTTTCTTCAAGGATGCAGCCCCCTCCCCCAGGAGCTCGCTCTGCTCCAGGAGACAGGCCTACACTGCACACATTCAGGTAACACTAAAAGGAATCGGTGCTTTTAAAAACAACAACAACAAAAGAATGAAATTGTGAGGGAAAGTGGTGGGGAGATAGGGCAGGAATTGGAGGAGAAGGGATGGTGGGGGGTGATCAAAATGTATTAATATGCATTATGAAATTCTCAGGAATAAAAAGAACGAGGTTGAGATGTTTCAGTGTATTTCCCAAAGTTTGGACTTTGAGTCTCAGATGATGCTAGGACATCATAGAAATGTAGAACCTTGATTCTTGGAGGATTTTTAGGGACCAGCTTGATTTAACTCACGTTATAGAATTGGAAGACTATGCACTTTAGGAAAGTCTTGTATTCAGTAAGCAACTGAACCACTTATATAAATCCACCAAACAAAGTCCCTCAAATTTCTTTGTATAAGACACCACAGACACAAAGAATATATGAGAAAGGTAACCAGGAAAGACAGACACTTCCAAAATATTCTTTCCTCTGAACTACAGGCAGTAACAATCTCTCCTTTGTCACACTCAAGGACAGGCTAAGCCTAGATGGACCATGTTTTCTCCTAAGCACTTGGACAATGAACCAACTTTGGTCTTATCCCATCAAGACTTACGGGTCCATATCAATAACAACTAATGAAATCCAGTTGCATCGGCTTCCTGGTTGTCCTCTAGGTCAGAGTTTATCTCAGTTGGTTGAAGTAAATGGTCCCAAATCTCCAGTTCAGATCCTAGATCGACAGGCTGAGTTCTGTGACCAGACTAACCTTTGAGCTCTGATTCAGCATTTCACCAATTGATGCTCCACTTTATAACAAGAGGATGCAAGTGAGTGACAGAAAAATGTGACATCCCATAGCAATTGGTGTTGATTCAGAGAATTAAATTTGTAACTGGAAACTCAGGACCCTAGTGCTTTAAGGCAGGTCCAAAAGAAATATAATGTGAGCTACATATATGACTTAAATTTTTCTGATTGTCACATCTTAAAAGTTTCAAAAAGAAATAGGTGAAATTAACTATAATATATTTCATTTAGCTCAGTATTTCCAAAAATATAATTTCAACACACAATCAGCATTTTTAAAAATTACAGATTACTTTGCATGCCAAATTAAAATTTAATTTAAAAATTACCATGATAATTTATACTCTTTTAATTATACCCTCAAAATCTAGCATGGATAGATAAATGCTTCAATTTATATGCTCAGAATTATTTTCAGATTTATTTCCTCTGATTTAAATTTCATAAAACGTATAGTTAAAAAATCAATTTTGGGGAAGTGGAGAGATGGCTTAGTGGGTAAAGTGGTCATTGAGCAAGTGTGAGGACTTGAGTTCAAATCCCTGAAAAATACCTAAAAGTGGGTGCAGTATCACCCTTTGGGAACCCCAGGGTTCCCACAGTGAGATCAAAGGTGGAATGGGAGAATCCACAGAAGCTTGCTGTGGAATAATGTTTTTGCACACTGGTTTAATAAAATGCTGATTGGTTGGTAGCCAGGCAGGAAGTATAGGCAGGGTAAGCAGACAAGGAGAATTCTGGGAAGAGGAAGGCTGAGTCAGAAACGCCAGCCCACCGTCCAGGGAGCAGCATGTAATGGCACACAGGTAAAGCCATGGAACAGGTGGGGACATATAGATTAACAGAAATAAGCTGAGTTTAAATGTAAGAGCTAGTCAGCAGTTAGCCTGAGCTAATGGCCAAACAGTTTTAATTAATATAAGCCTGTGTATGTGTGTTTACTTGGGTCTGAGTGGCTGCGGACCAGGTGGGACACAGAAAAACGTCCAGCTACAGAAGCTTGTGGAGCAGCTATCTTAATATACAGCAAGCCACAAAGAGATTCTGCCCCAAACAGGGTGGAAGGTAGAGACTGACCCCTAATGTCCTCTGACCTCCACATCCATGCCATGGCATGCACGGAACCACACACACAAACCTGTGCACCCCTATATATCACACACATCCACGCACAAAAATAAGAGATCCTTATACCCAAGCTATTTCAAACACACAAAGTTTTCTCATACTGCTCTACATTAAGCCTTAAATATTTTCACCCACCTTCACAAATACGTTCTTTATGAAAACAAAATCTTCTTTGGCTTTAAAGCAAAGCATTGCTGATTTCAACACTACTTCTGTTCAGATTAGTTAAGTTCATTCTCTTCTATGTTCATTCAAGATCACTAACACCAAATTTTAAGGTATTTAATGAAATGAAAATAATGTTAAATTTATCAACATCAGCATACTTTAAATTTTTCCTTGTATTTTTGGTGGCCTGTTTTCATAAAAACATTGCTTATTTATCTATATAAATTATAAAAATGTATAAAATCATTATTTTTTTATTACCAAAGTTTCAATTTCAATATAAATTGTTCAACCTGTCTCACAAAGCCACAAGTAAGCTCTTTCCCGCAGCTTCCAATTTAGCTCATTTACGTGCAGTATGATGTCATCAAGAAAATGTCAATCACACTTCCAGATTTGTCTCTGGTCACTGAATATGTGACATGCGTTCTTTTTGTTCTCAGAAGAAAACATAGAAGTGAACAGTACAGGGTACAAGTCTGCAAAGCTCCTCCTCAACTCGGCCAGTGAGCGTTCCCAGAGGACACACCACAGGTAAATTAGCTGTCTTCAATTTCTTTCACTACTTCAGTAACTTGCCTCAGACTCATAGCATTAGCACAGATACATCAAAGTGTTCTAACAACTCCATCATAACGTTACTGCAGAATATGCACCAGCAAATTGAGCAAAAGCATTTTCCGTACATATGTAAGGGAAACACTGTCATTTACCTCTAAACCCCAATAAACTCGGATCTCAACTTTGCACCATTGAACCATCCATTTTAATGAAATTCAGCCGGTGTCTTTGAAAAGCATAAAGGATGCAAAAATGCACACATTGGTTTTAACTTTAAGCCAGAAATCTACAACATTTCTTTGTAAATTTAAGAGTCCTTTGGGAAAAATACAACGCAAGTAATTTAGATTTTTAAAATTTTATTTACATGCATGTGTATGTATCGTGTGTGTGTGTGTGTGTGTGTGTGTGTGTGTGTGTGTGTGTGTATGTGTGTGTGTACATGCATGTAGGTGCCTCAAGAGGCCAGAAGAGGGTGTTGTTGGATCCCCTGGAGCTAGAGGTATAGGTGGTTGTGAGCAGTCCAATGTGGGTGCTGGGTACTAAACTCTGATTCTTTGCAAGAGCAGCAAGTGTTTCTAACTGCCAAGTCCTCTTTCCAGTCCCTAAAGTGTTAAGTTGCTAGTGTCTCATACAAAGCAAGGCATGTCAATTAAAAAAAATTCTTGAGTGTTGAATTTTCAAGTGTTGAACCAATTCTTTGTTTTTTGGATTATTGAAAATTCACATTTGGGCAATTTTTAGATGAATTAATTTCTTGTAATTCTTTAATTGTGGTTTATCAAATCTTTCAATTGTGATTTCTGTGACTAAAATACAGTTTTCTTTTATCATCTATTGGAATGGTATATGTGTGTGCATAAGAAACCAAACAGCTTTATTACCAGTCAAAATTATAGCTCAGCTCTTCTCTAAAATTGTTTAAAATATTTTATTAGATATTTAGCCATGCATGGTGATGCTTCCCTGTGAGCCCAGCACCCAGGTAACAGAGGAGCATGATGATGAATTGGAGACCAGCTGTAGCTACATAGTAAGAGCATGTCTTAAAAAACAAACAAGCAAGTAAATAATAAAATACTTTATTGAACATTTAATTGAATCTTCAGGTGACTCTCCATCAATTTGTTTTTGCTTTTTTATTTATTTTATTTTATTTTACTGTTAGAAAGAAATATTTTAGGGACTAGAGGGAGGACTTAGCAGTGAAGAGCACTGGCTGCTCTTGCAGAGGACCCTGGTTCAATTCCAAGCACTCACACGGTGATTCACAAGCATCTGTGACTCCAGTCCCAGGGGATCCAATGCTCTCTTCTGGCGTCTGCAGGCACCAGGCACGCATGTGGTGCACAGACATACATGCAGACAAGATATCCATGCACATGAGATAATACAATGTGTTTTTTAAGAGCCCTTTTAAATTGTACATGGTAGCTCATATCTGCAGTCCCAACACTTTAAAATCTGACGTAAGAGGATTGCCACAAGTCACATCCCAGCATGGGCCACAGATTGAGATCCTAAGAAAAGGAGTAAGAGAAGAAAAAAAACCTTAAAGAATATTTCATACACACAAGCACACACACACACACACACACACACACACACACACACACAAATAGCAAACTATTATTGCTACTCACTGTGAAACTGCGGCACAGATCCGCTGTCTTTTTCCTGTCGTATTACTTCTGTATTTTCATTCATGTTTTTGTCAGTAAGGTTTGTCCAGAGTCGTGACAAGTAGGTTTCTGACAGAAGATTTTGAGAATTACAGGTATTGGATCTCTTTCCAAATACTTGGTCCTTTTCTGAGCTCATTTTGTCCAGTCAAAGCAAAAAGTTAAAAAATAAAATAAAATAAAAAGGTGAAAGCCAGATATGGTAGCACATTCCTTAATCTCAGCTCTGGAGAAGGCTGAGGTAAGAGTATTGAATGTTTGAGACCAGCCTGAGCTACACAAACAGTTCCAGGATAGCCTCAGCTATCTAAAAGACCCTGTCTCAAGAAGATATAGATAGATAGATAGATAGATAGATAGATAGATAGATAGATAGATAGACAGACAGATAGATAGATAGATAGATACATACATACATACATACATACATACATACATACGATAGATACATAGATAGATACATAGATACATAGATACACAGATACATAAATACAGATAGATACATAGATAGATAGATACATAGATAGATAGATAGATAGATAGATAGATAGATAGATAGATAGATAGATAGGATAGATAGGATAGATAGGATAGATAGATAGGATAGACATAAAATAAAAGCCTAAAGACGTTATGTAAAGTAACTGTGTGCCTAGAACTCCACGAAGGTGTCTGCTCCCCTCTGGTGTGTCTTCTGTCTTGGAGAAGAGTCTCCTCTTGCTGGGCACTGAGGTGCTTGGTGTTGGCGAAGCTGTCTGTCTCCTGGGAAGACCTTCTGTTTGTCTTTTTTGTTTGCTTGTCTTTTGGGAGACAGAATCTCACTTTGTAACCTAGAACTCAGTATGTACACAAACCTGGCCTCAAAGTTGTAGTAATCCACCTGCCGCTACCTCCTAAGGCCTGGGATTACAGGCATTTGCCACCTCATTCAGCTCAGGGCTGAATCCTTCCTTTCCTATCTCTCAGGACTCATGACTGCAGTCTTTCTGTCTTTCTTTTTTCTTTCTTTCTTTCTTTCTTTCTTTCTTTCTTTCTTTCTTTCTTTCTTTCTTTCTGTCTTTCTTTCTTTCTTTCTTCCTTTCTTTCTTTCTTTCTTTCTTTCTTTCTTGTTGTTTGTTTTTTGCTTGTTTGTTTTGTTTTGTTTTTTGTTTTTTGTTTTTCAAGGCAGAGTTTCTCTGTGTAGCCCTGGCTGTCCTGGAACTCACACTCTGTAAACCAGGCTGGCCTTGAACTCAGAACTCACAGAGCTTCACCTGCATCTGCTTCCCAAGTACTGGTATTAAAGGATGTGCCACCATCGCCCAACTTGCAAATGGATTTCTTAGCCAAAGAGGGTTGCCTCTGTGAAGTAAGGAAGAGTCACATGGCTTGAAAACATGATGTCATCCCTCAGGAGGTCCCAGGCCAGTCAGAAAGGACAAAGAACACACGCGTGACCTTTAAAAAAAAAACTTAACCTGTAAAGATATACAAAATACCACAGAGGAGACTGGATTCTCACGTTCTGGGAAGATGAGCTAAATAGGTCAAATCCATAACAAGAGTATGAACTAAGCCTATGTATGTGTAGTTTTTATAGAGAGAAGTATTCAAGAATCCAATGGGAATACCTCCTGAGGTCCCTCCCTCCCAGGAGTGACTGCCCAGATAAGTGATTCTACCATGTGAAACCCCTGACTGCCACTGTTAAAGAAGGTGTTCACGAAGAGGCTTTGTGTATTGGGCTGTCAGGTTACCACCAATTTTATGATTGGGTTGTTAATTAGTTAATTAGTCACTATACTGGTTCTGAGGTCACAGGACCCAGCAGCCAGCTATAAACCCTTTGTTAGAGATGAAGGTGGTTGAGAGCATGGAAAACTGGGCCATAGGGAGTTCGGAATGGAGCCGAGAAAGGAGGAAGGATGGTCCAGAGCTGGATGGAGCAGGGGGAAAGAGGCAAGCCGCCAATGATGCCTGTAGAGAGCTCTGGAGAACACAGCCATCAGCTGGTGGCCAAGAAGGCAGGAAGGGCAAAGCATGCCCCAGCCTGTTGGAGGCATCTAAAGTTCACAGGGCCACTAGTTCTCCACCCCAATTAAAGCCTTTCTACTGCTTGCCTTGCTCTTGTGGTTTCTCCAGACAGAAGTGGCTTTGTTATGGGGGAGCAAGGGGGCCCGGAAGCAGCTGTGAGTGTGTGGACTTCCTGGTTGCAGCCAGTCTCCTCTGAATGCCTCGCTGGGACCCCTCTGTCTGCAGCCTTTTATCTCCAGTGTTTCATCTGAGTCTCACTGAGTATATTCTGTAATTTGCTTTGTCAACTGCTGCCCCCCCCTGCCCCCCCATGAAGCGCTCCCTCTTGATCTCTCCCTCTTCAATCCCCCTTTTTGTTCTGTGCAAAACATCACTTTAAATTAATGTTTTTGGCTTACAAGTTTATCAAAGCTCAAAAGTCAAATGGCCTGAAATGTTTAGCACTAAAGAGAACAGTTTCTGCCTTGCCTCCCACCCACCCAGACATAATGATTCCATCTCTGAGGGAATTTTTTTTCCTTTAGCTCACCCTAAAACCTTACAAAATTTAAATAGTACGTGATTACCTCTTGATTCATCAATTTTAGACATTACATATGGACCATCCTTTTTAAAAAATTAATACATAATCATTGTAGATTTGTAAGATGATCTTTCAATATATGGACACAACACACAGTGATCAAATCCAGGTTATAGCATGCCTATTCATAACCTTAAATACTTACCTTACCTTTTCTCTGCATTGGGAACATTCAAAATCTTTTTACTAGCTATCTTGAAATATACAAAAGTTAGCTAACTACAGTCACTATACTGTACTATACAAAACACTAAAGTCTGTTCCTCTTATCTAGCTGTAGGTATGTGCCCCCAAACCAGACTCTCTTTACCCAACCTGCCAAGTTTCCAGAAACTAATGGTCTTTGTCTACATCTGCACAGTGATATTTCTGATGTCACGTGACTGCGACCACATGGGATTCCTATCTCTGTGCCCGATTTGTTTCACTCAGTGTCCCAGCTAGCTCATCTGTGTTGTTGCTGGCTTCTTATGGTCCAGCAAGATGTTGGCTTGTTCAAATATCCTTCACCAATCAGCTAGTCACATCATAAAGTTGGAGCTAATATACTTCCAATGTTTTTGTTACTTGGGTGTGTTCTAGTGGCCTAGTATACAAATGAACTATATTCTTGCTTGGCCTTTTTTTTTTTTTTCTGTCTTGGAGAAAATAATGACTTTCTCTCCATTTTATTAGTGTGAAGTTTTAGTACTTGAGGGAGTTGGCAGGGTTATCTAGCAAATGGTGTACGATAGTTCACTTTTTTGTTATTTGTTGCTGATGCTTTGAGACATGATCCATATAGCTTGGGCTGATCTTGAAATCAGGATCCTTCCGCCTCTACCTCCTGAGTGCTGAGAGTTTCAGCATGGACCACCATGCCCTGTTTGCAATACTTCAGTCTTGATGCCAGATTAATGTGGGAGAGCAAATTCCATTAGGTCTTAACTCAGGGGGATATCGAAGCTCCCTGGTCTTGAGAAAGCCCTTGTTTCTTTTAGAATATGTTTTCAGGAACTATCTCAGAAAGGTTATGAAAAGCAAACTTGACTTACAGCAGAGGGGTTTGTCTTACTTTGCTTTAGCAAACTCGGTCATACAACTCATTAAGAAAGATTTCTCCATAGTTTTATTGTCTTCCAGAACTTGGACTGCAACACTTTGTGAGGTAGTCAGAATGGATGTCCAGCTAGGGAAGCTCTGATCTTATCCAAACAAACAAACACCAAGAAAGCACAAAGAATCTGGATGTAGAAAAGGAGGCGGCTCCATTGAACTAAGAGCTATGGCCTCTTGGTAGTTGAGCCCTAAGTGGTTGGGAGTACAAGTTTTCATGTGAGAAACGCCATCAGGAGTCATATGCCAAAAAAAACCTCTGTATGCTTTTCTTCTTATTGTTCACATAAAAAGCAAGCAAGCAAACAAACAAAAACAACTTTGTGCACATGATTATTTAAGTTGTGCTTTTTTTTTCTATCTAGACCAGTGGTCCTCAACCTTCCTAATGCTGTGACCCTTTAATACAGCTCCTCATGTTGTGGTGACCCCCAACCATATTTTCATTGCTACTTCATAACTGTCATTTTGCTACTGTTATGAATCACAATGTGTTTTCTGATGGTCTTAGGTGACTCCTGTAAAAGAGTCATTTGACCCCCAAAGGAGTTGTGACCCACAGATTGAGAACCACTGGTCTAGACCAAGTCTATGCCACAGAAAACATGGCTGCTTTTCTGAGCTTTGTCCTCCTGGGTAGTACTTTATCACACACCTACTAATAAGCTACCATGATGCTGCTGAATGATGCCCCTTTGTCACGGTGGTCCCTGAGATCTCTCTACCATGTTTATATTTTACCTACTCCTGAGACTGGTCCATGTGATTAGACTGCTATTTGTGATGATCAGTCCTCATTGCCAACTTGATGGGGTTTAGAGTCACCATGGAAACACACTTCTTGGTGTGCCTAGGAGGATGTCTCCTAAGAGATTTAAAGAAAGAGCAAAGATCCAGCCTGAATGGAGGCTGCGCCTTCCCATCAGCTGAATCTAAAGGAGAACGTGGACTGAGCATCAACACCTCCCTCTCTCCCTGTGCTTCCTCACTGCAGATGCAACGCGATGAGCTGCCTCACACCCCCATTATGTCTCAGCTGCCCCATTTTGACAGACTCTCAAACAGTGAGCCGAACTAAGATGGGACAGGCCTTTAGTCCCAGCCCTTGGGAGGCAGAGGCGGGCAGATCTCTGTGAGCCAGTCTGGTTTACATAGTGAGATCCAGGATGGCCAGGGCTACATGGAGAGATCCTGTCTCCAAGAATAAAAGTAAATAAATCATAAAATTGTGGTCAGATATTTTATCATAATATTGTTCGGTGTTTTGTCATAGTAAGAAAAAAAAGTAAGTAACACAATACTCTTTCTTTTTTATTGAAAATAGATTTTTTTTTCATACAATACATTCTGGTTATGGTTTCCCCTCCCCCAAGTCCTCCCAGATCTTGCCTAACTCTCCACTCACACAAATCTACAGCCTCTCTCTCTCTCTCTCTCTCTCTCTCTCTCTCTCTCTCTCTCTCTCTCTCTCTCTCACACACACT